>JBBPBX010000962.1:75090-85533 GCA_038048925.1 Garcialebias charrua | reverse complement strand
GTGGAGAAGCAGTTTGAGGGAGAGGTGTTAGATTCTTGACAGCAGGGTCTCCTATTATCTCTGTAATCTGGTGATAATTAGAATTAGTGCTTCGGCACCCCCAGAGTGAGACTTTCAATGCCTCGCAGTGTGTCTAAAGGCCCTGAGGGGGCACTCCCTCGGAAAACGCACACTCACACGTGAACTAGAAGAAACCCTGACCTAACCCTGAAACACTTTCTTTCACAGTGCCAACTGCTACAACAATATCACAAACCACGTTCACCTTCAACCCCGAACGCTCACACCCCAATCCACACACACACACACACACACATATGCACTCATCAGTCTTCACCCCTCTTCCTCGCCCCTGGGCGGTGCACAGCTGAAGGTAACAGTGGGTCGCTGTTGTTGGCGTTGTGTAGCTCAGCCGTCGCTGCCCATTAATCTGCTGCTAATTAGAAAGCTCAATAGGCTCCTAAAATAGATGTTAGCTGTCTAATTATACCATCAGCCGGCGAGCTCGTTATTAAAGGCAACTGATATGACTAGATAGGAGGCAGAGGGAGCTTCAGGCTCAGAGGCTGTGGTGTGTTTTCACTCTCCTGTCTTGGAGTTCGGATGAGATCGCCCTGCTTTTCTCAAGCAAAAATCACAACTAAATTTGTTTTAATTAGGCTCGTAATAGGTCTAAAAGTTATTTTGAAGCCTTTGGAAAATAGCCGAGATTATTACAAATAAAAAAATTAATTATTAAAGTGAAGTTCTGTTGAAAAGGGATAAGCAATTATTATCCTTCCCGCTATAGTTAGCTCTCTGAACAACCTCAGTTTGGAGCAATGAGCATAACTTTGGATGGGTTTTCACTAACTAATGAGCTAACAGTTTTTTGGAGCTGGCCCAGAAGCAACGTGGATCACTGCCATTTTAAAACAACTTCGATCTTAAAAATCTCATTGTGGCAAACTTTATTTTCACACCTTTAGATTGCTGTCAGTTTTGCAGTACTCTATATTTGTGCTTTTGTAAAAGTACAAGTAGCAGGAGTAGCATTTAGCTGCATGCAAAAATTCAGTTTAATGTTAGTAAAGAGCCGCTGCAGAGAGACCAAAGAGCCGCATGTGACTCCAGAGCCGCAGGTTGCAGACCCCTGGTCATGAGTTTTTAATTAAAGGACACGTTAACCATCGGTGTGAGAACAAACTGTGTGGACTCTTCCTTTGTTCGGTCTTCATGAGTGAGCGTCTTTCCTGCGCACGTCGTTTTCGTGTTTTCTTTAACGATGTAACGAGGATCACTTCCTGTCTGCACGAGTCTTTCAGACAAGCTGTCAATCAGAAGATGTACAACCAGATCTGCAGCCTGACGATAAATAAATCCTGTCGGCGGCTGTTTGTACACATCGCCGTGATGATCTCAGAGCTAACTGCCCCCCGCCCCCCCTCGCTGAGCCCCATATTTAAATCCAGGCCTGCTCCGCTCCCCGACAGATGGTCAGCGTGTTGCGTGCGCTGCATATGAACTATTGATTGCAACATTTGCATGAATTATTTCAGCTCCACTTTCTGCTGCAGAAATGTTTCTTTCTGTCTTCGTTCCCCTCAAGACACAATCTGCTGTTGTAATCCTTCCTGACAGAGAAAACAACAAAAAAAGCAATATCTAAAATTAACTTTGCTGCTGCCTTTGTGTAAAATAAAGAAACATACAGACTAATATAGCTCCCAGAGAGAGAGGAGGGCTGCTTTCTCTTCATCTCGTTTCTGCTGAAGTCGTTTCTGAAAATCGATCGTGAGCGACCGAGGCCACCTGACAACGCCGAAGCCTCGCCGTGTTTGCACAGGCGTGTCATAAACGTGTTTTATGTGCAGGTTGCACGTGGGTGTGGGTTCAGTTGCAAGTCTAAGATGCAGCGTGGCACAGAATGTCAAAAGAGCGAAGAGGGGGATGAGATGCACGGAGCGGTGGAAGGATGACAAATGGAAGGAGGAAAGAGAAGCGCGAGGTGGAGAGGTGGAGCAGGTGAAAGCTTCGGCTGCCGGGATGTGTGTTTTCTTGTTGCCAGGCGAGCGGCTAACTACAGGTGAAACTTAAGGCCATCTTCAGTTCAGTGGAGGCGAAGCGGCGCCCGGAGTCGGTGCGAGCGTTTCGTACCGGACAGGAAAGAGTCCCTGAAGGCAGCAAATACAGAAAACACATCTCTGAAGATCTGAGTCGGTTTGAAGTTGTGTTCGCACTCACTCCAGCAGGAGAGGCTGCAAGAAAAGCAGCAAAGGTAAAATAAAAATAAAAAAAGGAATGAGGTGAGAAGAAAAGTTCAGAAGGGTTAAAAAAAAAATCTGCTGAAGTTTGAGAAGCTGAGTGGAGGCGAGAAAAGAGATAAAAGAAGAGGGTGAGAAAGTTGAAAGAGGAAGAGAAGTCCTGGACTTAGAGATGATGAGAGAGGAACAGATGAAAAAGAGATTAAATAAGTTCAGGGAGGAAGAGGAGCTGAAATGAATAGTAATTGGAGCTTTGATGCTGCCAAGGTTGAGTCTCCTCTTCCTCGCTGACTGAACAACCTGAGCAACTCGTTGTCCCGACGAGCGAAGGAATTCGTCCAACATTTAAAATCTGTTTATTCCAGAGCTCCCACTCCATCAGGTCTTCTTTAAATCCTCAGCTCACCAGTTCCCTTATCAGTCAGTCACTCGGTGCAACATAATTGCTATGGGAAATTGCGCCCCGCGCGATTACCTGAAGGAATACACTCACGCCTTTACGGCCGGGGCGTCAGCGTCACACCAGAGACCCCGCCCTCTGGGTATTTAAGGCGCTGACGCCCATCCCACTTCCTCTTATTGCCCTTCACCTCGCTAAACCTGAACTTCTCTTCGCGGGACTTCTCTGTTGCTTCATCGCTCGACCAGAGGTGAGCTTGCTCCCTACACAGAGCATACAGAGAATTCTTCCTGCTTACTACCGGGCTAGCGAAAGCTAGTCCGGCACATTTTTCCTTTACCCCAAAGTATTTTCTTCTCCTCTTTCCGCAGACTGCTTCGCTCGACGGCGCTAACTGCGTCACATTGCTACCTCTGCTAATTTCATAGCAGGTTGTCAGCGAAAGCGACGCGACAGAGGAGACGTCTCAAAATAAAAAAAAAAGGATTTTGGAAGGACTCGCTCGTCTTATCTCGGACATGCCTCTGGAGAAAGGAAAGCGAAAGCCAAGACTTCCGAAAAAGGCTAGCAGGACGGCGAGCCCGACGTCGCGCGCCTGCCCCAGCGGATGCGGTTTTTCCCTTTCGGCGACGGACACCCACGAGGCCTGTTCCGTCTGCCTGGGGATGCTACATGCGAATATGGCGCTGGACGTGCCCGACTCTTGCCCACACTGCAGCCAGATGTTGGAGGCGGTGAGGAGGCAACGGGCGGACTTCGTCACCAAAGCCATGGGCGCTGCTGCGGCGCCAACAGACCCAGACACTACTGAGCCTCTAACTCCCACGCCGGAACTCGAGAGCATGGCTCTGGAGGACAGCACCCAAGTCGAATGGAGCGACAACCCGGATGCGCTGGCTCCCATCGGGGACTTAACAGCCGACTTCGACACTTGAGGCTTGATGAACGAGGACGAGATCTCGATATCAGCCTCAGGTGAATTTTCTGCGGATGACGCCGACGTTGAGTACGACGAACAGGGGGGAGACCTCTCTCGCACCCAGGCACCTGTGCTCCTGGAGACTGACTTTTCGATCCCTGCTCTGTTCGACTTGTGTCGCAGAGCAGCGGACGCGCTGCAGATCCCGTGGCCAGAACCTCCACCTCATCAACAAGTCACGAGGTTAGCAGGAAATTATTTTTACTCAAAACAGCAGTCCGCCACGAGGCAAATAATGCCCATCTTTCCGGATTTCCTCACGGAGCTGACTCGCACCTGGCCTCAGCCCAAGGCTCCCATGATGCTGCCGCTCTCGCAGTTCCTAGACGTGGATGGGATGGAAGCGGCGGGAATAGCCAGTGTGCCTCAGATGGAGGACACGCTGGCTTCTCACCTGGCCCCCAGGTCATCTGGGACGAAACCAACTCTGCCTAGCAAAGCCTGTCGCACCCTCCAGGACCCACCACGTCACCAGAAGGAACAGCCTCACCACTTATGCTGAGAATTGTGGCAGATTTCAGCTTGGTGGTTGAAAGGAACAAACTGGTGGCCTTAGGACTGCCCGAGAATGTAGTAAATACCATTCAAAACGCCCGAGCTGTGTCAACAGTCTTTCTACGCCCGGAAATGGCATATTTTTGAAGCTTGGTGCATGGAAAGAAATATTATTTCTTATTCATGTGACTTGGTCCAGCTCCTCACCTTTCTTCAGGACCTGCTGGAGAAAGGTCGTTCTTTCTCAACCATTAAGGTGTTTTTATCAGCAATTTCAGCCTGTCCCGAGGACTGGGGGAGCAGGACACCTGGCGCGCACCCGCTCATAATAAGATTTATGAAGGATGTGCTAAGAAAGAGACCCCCCAGTAAGATCTTGACCCCTGGATGGGATCTTAGTCTGGTCTTGGGGGCTCTCTGTGATCCTCCATTCGAACCACTGAGCGACATTAAGATAGATTTTTTATCTTATAAGACCGCTCTGCTACTGGCTCTGTGCTCGGTGAAACGTGTGGGTGACCTCCATGCTCTGTCCTTGCACCCAATGTGTACCAGGTTCGCCCCTGACGGGTCAAAGGTCACCCTAAGGCCTAATCCTGCATTTATCCCCAAGGTCTTGACTCTGAACCCCAGAAGTCTGGACTTTGATCTCTCTTCTTTTCCTCCTGCTCCTGTCCTCACTCAGGAACAGAAGAGGCTGAAGGCACTCTGCCCCGTGAGGGCTCTAAGCGCTTACATGCAGAGAACAGCTGAATGGAGGAAAACAAACCAACTGTTTGTGTGCTTTACGGCCCCAGCTACTACTACTACTACTACCTATAAAAACAGTGCCTCTCACACTGGGTGACTGAGGCCATTAAAAGGGCATACAGTAGCAAAGGTCAACAGGTGCCCTCTGGAGTGCGTGCTCACTCCACTCGGGGCTTGGCCACCTCCTGGTCATTGTTCAAGGGTGTACCAGTTGCAGACATCTGTGCGGCTGCGAACTGGAGCTCAACAAATACGTTTGCAAAGCATTACAGTTTGGACGTTACTGCGTGTGATGTCACTCAGGCTGTCCTTTCTAACACACAGTAGAAAGCAGTTTTGAGATGCCTATTGAATAAAGGTGGACGTTCACACTAGCATGCATTTTACTGAGCATTTCAAGGGTGTGAATGAATTACGTTCCCATAGCAATAGTGTTGCGCTAGTGACTGACTGATAAGGGAACTGAAAGTTATGCACCATAACTCATGTTCCCTGAAGGAAGGGAACGAGGTGCAACATACCTGGCCCTTTTTAATGCTGAAAGCTCAGTGAAGTGCATTATGAGGAAGTGGGATGGGCGTCAGCGCCTTAAATACCCAGAGGGCGGGGTCTCTGGCGTGACGCTGACGCCCCGGCCGTAAAGGCGCAAGTGTATTCCTTCAGGTAATCGCAATAGCAATTTACCGTAGCAATTATGTTGCACCTCGTTCCCTTCCTTCAGGGAACATGAGTTATGGTGCATAACTTTCAGGTTTCCTCTGTTCTTTAGCAGCTAGCTGTAGCACTTCCTGCAGGATCATCACAATATTTCTGTCACAGCAGCTGCTGAATGTGACAGCGGCTTCGCATGTTATCAGTCCATTAAATGGCCGTTAGTTGTTATCATCCCCATATGTAGCGGTGAAACTGTCCCACGTACCTCCTAATAGGTGTGAAGGTACGTTAGTATGGTATTTTTCGCTGATAGTAGGCAGCGTCACCGGGGTAAACCAGGAAGTGTTTGTTTTTTGTTTTTCAGCTTCGTACTTTTTTCAACCCTTTTCCTAAACCTAACCAAGACCCTAAACGTAACGCCAGACCCTGTACTGTAAAGCGAAACACGTAGCTAAAAACGGAGCCTATTATCATCGCTACCAATGCCAACAACGTACGTTTAAACCTAGGAGGTAGAGGAGGGGCAGTCTGACCGCTACATATGGGGATGATAACAACTAATAATGGCCAATTACTGGCTGATAATGTTCGAAGCGGGTGAATGTAAAGCAAAGTTCACAAAGCAACGTTTGCTTAAGCTGTTAGAAAACAGGAAGCGGTCGAAGTTATTTTAATTCTTTGGCCTCGGCCTCGCTCAGACTCGTCAGTCCAGACAGTGTTTTAAACATGCTGCAGGTTTGTCCCTGACGAGCTACCGTAGCTTCCTGTAGCAGTAAAGTCGTGTTTTCACACTTTGTCTTTCCTTGGTTGAAGAACGTCTGCCCGTCAGTGATAAATTACATTGTCGTTACGTGACTGTCTTCAGTGAAACATTCCACTTGTGTCTAAATTACCATGAATTGGCCTTTGTATCGTTAACTTAGCATCTATGCTAACTGATGTTCAGCAGCCTGTACGTAATAGTTTTTGTTATTGAGCACTTATTTTTAGGCTGAATATTTATAACGAGGGTTTATTTGTGCACCAGAATCCGCAGCCGTTTGTTTCAGGATAAATGAGACCCATCAATAATCGTTCTCTCACCTCAGCCCTCTGAATTCATTGTAATGTAACCGAAAGATCTCCGCCCCTAAAACAGGTAAGATATTAACTGTTCATAACTTTTGCACATCAAAACATCTGAACTGCACTTTAAAGCAGAGGTGTCCGGTCCTGGTCCTCAAGGGCCGCTCTCTTGCATATCAGATTTTTCTCTGCTTCGGCACACCTGACTGGAGGAAAACGCACCTGCAGAACTGGAGCAAAGTCCAATAAATCAGGTGTGGAGCGAGGAGACAACAGGCAGGATGTGGCGTTCAAGGACCGGGACTAAATACGGCAAACTTAAACCTTGTGTTACGTTACTACAAGGATCTAGTGCTGTTAAGAGAATAATTATTTAATTAACCATTAAAAATCTGCCTTTGAAAGCTGCTCAAGTGTAAAAACACACTGTCCTGACCTTGTTCGATTCAGTCACATTATGCAAAGAAAAGCAGAGTGTGTTGTGAGCGCAGCCTTCAACACGACAGATACACAAACTGACTTGTTATGTTACCACATGGTTCAAAATACTCAGTACAAGCTCTAAAATAACACGTACAGAGAACAGGTCCACATGCAATATATACAGTATATACTGTACATATACATACACAGGTTAGAAAGAGATTTAAGGAGAATGTTATTCAACTAAATAAAATAAAACAAGTGTGACCAGACTGAATTCACAGAGGTTTGTTCTGCCTCTGCCTGTCGTCACCGTTTGGACTCTCAGAGCAACGTCATGACACTTTACTGTTCAAACGACAGAACAATCAAATGTTCAAACACAATTCTTTTGATGCTCAACACTTTATAGAAGCACGACAGGTTTTTACTCTCAGACTTTCAGGAGGATCTTTTTCTACCTAAAGCAGCAGAGGAGCAGAAGAGGACGGAGAGACGGAAAGTCCAGATGTTTTTATCTGTTTAGGTTTAAAGAGGACGGGTGGGGGGAGGAGAAGAAAGGAGAGATGGAGAACTAAAGGAAAGAATGAAAGACAAAAGATAAAGTTAAAAAGCAAAAAGTGTTAAAAAAGGAAAAAGATGGAAAAGAAAGGTGGAGTAAAAAGAGGATAAAAGTACGAAAAATAGGGGTGAACGGACACAAAGGAAGAAAATAATAAAATATGAAAGAAAATTAAAAGATGAAAATATAGAAAAAAAACAGAAAAAATTAATAAAATAAAAAGTAAACAGGAAGAAAAAAGTGCGGAAAGACAAAAAGGAAAAAGGAAATTATTGAAGGACAGAGGAGGAAATTAATCGTCAGAGTCCACGTCTGACCCGTTTCAACCAGAACCTTTCAGCGTTTCTTCAGAACCAGTTCTTTTCCTTTTCTTTTACTTTTAAAACAAACAAACAAACAAACAAACAAACAAACAAACAAACAAACAGCTGGATGTCATTAAATCACTGTCAACATATAAGTTTATAAATTCAGTTAAAAGTGGAGACAGTGAATGTAGTAGCTTGGCGTGATGCGTTCACTGACCACCAGGTTTGAAAACCAACACAAGCCTGAATTAATGTGATTTATTTTACATCAGTCCATCTAAAGGAGAAGCACACACAGGTGACCACACCGAAACACACACACACACACACACACACACACACACACACACACACACACACACACACACACACTTCACATTGTAGGTTTTGTTATATGTATTTGTAGGGCATTACAGTCTGTCCAGAAATCCAACACTCGTTGGACAGAGCACGTACAAAAGTTCAGGAGTTCATAGAACATCTGGTGAGAACCAGAATAACAAAGTCATTAATCCTAAATTTGTGTTCCTCCATGCAAGGGAAAAACTCTTACCCTCTGACAAGACACAGATAAGCTAAACTGTTTATGTTCGTGCAAAGTTCCCTTTTTTGGGAAATACAGTACACTGTCCCTGCCTTTCCCGGAACTGTTTTCACTCTTCCCTTACGGGAAGAATGACCCTTGTTCTTACATAAGACATGACGTCAAAAGAAGGTATAAATTAAACTACATGCTATTCTGAGGACACAGATTAGATTCGATTCGGTATAGACTGTTCAGCTGTATGTTCTGTATTTTACTTATTAAAAGAGTTCTCTTGCTGGCAAAGGAAGAAAGGTCTCGTCTCAAATTATTCAATATGAGGACCAGTTCGCCTCAACATTTGGTGGCTCCGTACGGGTTTGCCGTCTGATCTGGCTGCTTTCTTCTGCTGACTGAGACTGGAAGAAATATTGGGCCCTTTGGTAAATATGTTTTATTTTATTGTATAAGTGATTTCTTTCTTTCTCAGCTGGTGGAGAAAGTGTTCGCTTGATCAGGGCATTGGAACCTGTAAACTGAGGATTTCTTTAATTCTTTTGCCACTAAGGAGAAATACTGAAAAAACTTGTCAAGTTTTGGCTGTTTGACAAATTAAAAATGAATTCAAATTGAAAATTAAATAGTTTTTATAAGCTGACAGTCAAATTGGAATTAATTTGGATATAATACAAACAGCTTTCTGTGTCGACACTGCAGTAAAAATATAGTTTGAAAATGTGCTTTAGACTTGGTAAAACTAAATTGCATGTTATAATTCAAGCACTTAAAGTAAAGCTATATTGGTAAACCGGTTGTAAAAATTAAAAAGCTAGTTGATCACTAGTCTCCTTGTATATATATAAAAGGAGGTTAAAAAAGCTGTACCCGGATCAGTTTCTGAGCGCAGGAGAAAAACGCGGCAGAAGTAAGGTTTAAAGCTGAAGTGATCATTCAGTCCATTTTTGTCTGACAAGGCGAAATTGGGTAAAAGCTGTAAATTACAGTCACGTAAGGTAGGAGTTTTACTACGTGGTAAGCGAGTTATATGTATGTTAAATTTGGCATTAAATTTAGTGAAATGTAACACATACAACGCGTTTGATTGATAATAACATCATACCATGGTTAAAGGCCTGAAAAACTGTGCACAGTTGAATAAAACAAATATCTTTATTAAAAACTGTACATGTACATTAAAAATGCAAATAAAATTTAATAGTATAATTTAATGATTTAATAATAGCTATGAACACACTGCATAAAATGTACTAAAAAGTATAATAATAAATATAGTGTTAATATAAATAATAAAGTGTTAATAAAATATTAAATAAATAATATGTTAATAAATAAATAAAACGTAAATTAAAACATAAAGGAAAAAGAAATAACATTGAACTCTTAAAAGAGTAAAGCCGAGTCGTTGTTTGAGGAGCTGTGCTCAAAAAGCTGCATGTCTGCTAAATTTAGATCTGCAGGAAACTTGCTGCTCTCTTGTGTGCAAGGAATGTTGGCGTTGTGTGCAAGGAATGTTGGAAAACTTTCGATGTGAGTGTAATTCATGCTGTTAAGTTGTGTTTGCTATGTTTGAAGTTTCCTGATAGATTTAACTGTTTTGCTGCGTCTGAGTAAATGTTTGAGTGGAGTTGAAGTATGTTTGTTTTATGGAAGTTTGAAGTGCTGGGTTACTGGGAAGTGTTAAAATTGGGCTGCTGAAGCGTTTGCTCATTTTCCAACGGTGGCTGTTTTCTGGTTTTTGCTGGAAGTGAAGGCGTTAGTTGTTTTGATCTGAAGAGGGTCGAAGCTGCAAGCTGCAATTTTTCGTTTTTTCCCTTGTGTTTCTGGCATGGAGTTGGGTTTTGTGATGGTTGCCAGAAATTTTCCTGTCCAGAAACAGTTTTGGTTGATTGCAGGGAAAATGGTGTGTTTGAACAAAGTTGCTGGTTTTCTTTTTCTCTCGTGTCTTTTTCGTCACTTTCTTGTTTTTCTCCTGGTGAAGTTAGTTAGCAGTAAGGGATGGCTGTTTTTCTCCTGAAAAGAT
>JBBPBX010000962.1:51819-70468 GCA_038048925.1 Garcialebias charrua | reverse complement strand
TGAAAATATAATTTCTATAAATAAATCTGCGTTTGAAGTGCATTTGGTGTTGCTGTGTTTCACCTTCTTTATTTCAATAAGATACATTGTTTAATGTCTAATGAGAAGTTCTACTGCAAATAAAAACACTAGATGTGATTGTTTTTTTGGCAACTTACCAGTTTAGTTTTTTATTGACAAGTACAAAACTTAAAAACATGCATGTTGCTGTGGTTCCTCCTCCAGGAGGAGATTGATAAGAATAAAAGCTATAATTATAAATTTTAGGCTGATTGGTAACTCTAAATTGACCCTGGGTGTGAGTGAGACAGGTCCCTCTTGTAAATGAGTCCCCGTGGCTCAACGAGGCAAGCCTGTATAAATAAAGGTTGAATGAATGAATGAATGAATAAACTAAAAACATTTGAAACTGAATACAATATGAGAACTGTGGGTGATTTGATGTCTTTTAATGAAAATGATTGGCTGCAGAATAAATACAAGAATAAATACCAGGTCAAATACACTCTTCAACAAGAAATGATGGGCAGTTTCTGATTTTAAACAAACTGGAACAGATTCCTCATCATGTGGGACCACTGGACGACCACTGGACGACCACTGGACGACTGGCGCAAGCAGCAAACCCCTCCGGAATCCAAGACGATGGAACTTGGCCCTTCACTCGTCTGTACCTTAAAAAAAGAATAAAACTGTCATGTTTGCATCACAAAGTCTAAAATAAGACCAAGTTTGCTACTCAAAGTAGAAAGAATAAATACAGTTGCTCCTACATTTTTTACTCATTCACAAAGATATACTGTAATGTTCAATTTTATATTGATTTCAGTAATTTTATCTTAGATTTACTTTAATATTTTTGAATTATTGTGCCAGGTGCTTGTGTCATTACTTGTTCTTCTGCTCCTGCGTCTCAGAGTAAGTGTGTCTGTCAACTTCAGCGTGGGAGACCAGTCTGTGACTTGTGTGCAGGCCTTCCTGAAAAAATAAATATTTCAATAGAACAAATGTAGTAATAACCAAAAGATGAACTTGTGTTATGGAATATTTTCTGTACAAACAGCATCCCACTGCTTTATTCACATGAGAGTAACAGGGACCTACAATCAAAACAGTACTACAGTACAGTATGTATGTGCAGTATGTATGTATATACTGTATATATAGTGTGCATACAGTATACACATACACACAGCATATGTATGTACTGCAAATGTATTACACACACATGTAGTTATATTATTTATCCACAGATTTGTTTAGTAAATACTTTAACAGATGCTAACGCTACATGCTAAGCTAACCACAGCTAGTAGACAATGCTAAATCATGAAGAAAAAACAACAGCTCCAACACAGAGAAAATTATACTCTCACATTGTTCTGAAATTGTTTCACAAAATGATTTATGTAGAATATTTTGTTTACCGGAGAAAACGTGATCTGAACACGACGTCTTCGGGAGCAGATCAGGCAGAGGAGGTGCAGCTGTCAGCTCCTCCGATGGAGATAAATCCTTCACGTTTACTTATTTTTGGGATGAAGTGAAAACTGCGCTTTGAACAAACGTCTACCCGACAGCAACACCCACTAACCCAACACGAAGTAACCATTGTAATTAATTAGAAATAAACAAAACAAAAAAACAAAAGTGAAAAATACAGCCAGTAGACTGGGCTTTAACTGCTGCTCTCACTTCAGGCGGAAGTCGTTCCCATAATTCGCGCAAGGCATCATGGGGCGTAGGAATATTGTGGATAAGATAAAAAATCTATCTTAATGTCGCTCAGTGGTTCGAATGGAGGATCACAGAGAGCCCCCAAGACCAGACTAAGATCCCATCCAGGGGTCAAGATCTTACTGGGGGGTCTCTTTCTTAGCACATCCTTCATAAATCTTATTATGAGCGGGTGCGCGCCAGGTGTCCTGCTCCCCCAGTCCTCGGGACAGGCTGAAATTGCTGATAAAAACACCTTAATGGTTGAGAAAGAACGACCTTTCTCCAGCAGGTCCTGAAGAAAGGTGAGGAGCTGGACCAAGTCACATGAATAAGAAATAATATTTCTTTCCATGCACCAAGCTTCAAAAATATGCCATTTCCGGGCGTAGAAAGACTGTTGACACAGCTCGGGCGTTTTGAATGGTATTTACTACATTCTCGGGCAGTCCTAAGGCCACCAGTTTGTTCCTTTCAACCACCAAGCTGAAATCTGCCACAATTCTCAGCATAAGTGGTGAGGCTGTTCCTTCTGGTGACGTGGTGGGTCCTGGAGGGTGCGACAGGCTTTGCTAGGCAGAGTTGGTTTCGTCCCGGATGACCTGGGGGCCAGGTGAGAAGCCAGCGTATCCTCCATCTGAGGCACACTGGCTATTCCCGCCGCTTCCATCCCATCCACGTCTAGGAACTGCGAGAACGGCAGCATCATGGGAGCCTTGGGCTGAGGCCAGGTGCGAGTCAGCTCCGTGAGGAAATCCGGAAAGATGGGCATTATTTGCCTCGTGGCGGACTGCTGTTTTGAGTAAAAATAATTTCCTGCTAACCTCGTGACTTGTTGATGAGGTGGAGGTTCTGGCCACGGGATCTGCAGCGCGTCCGCTGCTCTGCGACACAAGTCGAACAGAGCAGGGATCGAAAAGTCAGTCTCCAGGAGCACAGGTGCCTGGGTGCGAGAGAGGTCTCCCCCCTGTTCGTCGTACTCAACGTCGGCGTCATCCGCAGAAAATTCACCTGAGGCTGATATCGAGATCTCGTCCTCGTTCATCAAGCCTCAAGTGTCGAAGTCGGCTGTTAAGTCCCCGATGGGAGCCAGCGCATCCGGGTTGTCGCTCCATTCGACTTGGGTGCTGTCCTCCAGAGCCATGCTCTCGAGTTCCGGCGTGGGAGTTAGAGGCTCAGTAGTGTCTGGGTCTGTTGGCGCCGCAGCAGCGCCCATGGCTTTGGTGACGAAGTCCGCCCGTTGCCTCCTCACCGCCTCCAACATCTGGTTGCAGTGTGGGCAAGAATCGGGCACGTCCAGCGCCATATTCGCATGTAGCATCCCCAGGCAGACGGAACAGGCCTCGTGGGTGTCCGTCGCCGAAAGGGAAAAACCGCATCCGCTGGGGCAGGCGCGCGACGTCGGGCTCGCCGTCCTGCTAGCCTTTTTCGGAAGTCTTGGCTTTCGCTTTCCTTTCTTCAGAGGCATGTCCGAGATAAGACGAGCGAGTCCTTCCAAAATCCTTTTTTTTTTTTTTTGAGACGTCTCCTCTGTCGCGTCGCTTTCGCTGACAACCTGCTATGAAATTATCAGAGGTAGCAATGTGACGCAGTTAGCGCCGTCGAGCGAAGCAGTCTGCGGAAAGAGGAGAAGAAAATACTTTGGGGTAAAGGAAAAATGTGCCGGACTAGCTTTCGCTAGCCCGGTAGTACGCAGGAAGAATTCTCTGTATGCTCTGTGTAGGGAGCAAGCTCACCTCTGGTCGAGCGATGAAGCAACAGAGAAGTCCCGCGAAGAGAAGTTCAGGTTTAGCGAGGTGAAGGGCAATAAGAGGAAGTGGGATGGGCGTCAGCGCCTTAAATACCCAGAGGGCGGGGTCTCTGGTGTGACGCTGACGCCCCGGCCGTAAAGGCGTGAGTGTATTCCTTCAGGTAATCGCGCGGGGCGCAATTTCCCATAGCAATTATGTTGCACCGAGTGACTGACTGATAAGGGAACTGGTGAGCTGAGGATTTAAAGAAGACCTGATGGAGTGGGAGCTCTGGAATAAACAGATTTTAAATGTTGGACGAATTCCTTCGCTCGTCGGGACAACGAGTTGCTCAGGTTGTTCAGTCAGCGAGGAAGAGGAGACTCAACCTTGGCAGCATCAAAGCTCCAATTACTATTCATTTCAGCTCCTCTTCCTCCCTGAACTTATTTAATCTCTTTTTCATCTGTTCCTCTCTCATCATCTCTAAGTCCAGGACTTCTCTTCCTCTTTCAACTTTCTCACCCTCTTCTTTTATCTCTTTTCTCGCCTCCACTCAGCTTCTCAAACTTCAGCAGATTTTTTTTTTAACCCTTCTGAACTTTTCTTCTCACCTCATTCCTTTTTTTATTTTTATTTTACCTTTGCTGCTTTTCTTGCAGCCTCTCCTGCTGGAGTGAGTGCGAACACAACTTCAAACCGACTCAGATCTTCAGAGATGTGTTTTCTGTATTTGCTGCCTTCAGGGACTCTTTCCTGTCCGGTACGAAACGCTCGCACCGACTCCGGGCGCCGCTTCGCCTCCACTGAACTGAAGATGGCCTTAAGTTTCACCTGTAGTTAGCCGCTCGCCTGGCAACAAGAAAACACACATCCCGGCAGCCGAAGCTTTCACCTGCTCCACCTCTCCACCTCGCGCTTCTCTTTCCTCCTTCCATTTGTCATCCTTCCACCGCTCCGTGCATCTCATCCCCCTCTTCGCTCTTTTGACATTCTGTGCCACGCTGCATCTTAGACTTGCAACTGAACCCACACCCACGTGCAACCTGCACATAAAACACGTTTATGACACGCCTGTGCAAACACGGCGAGGCTTCGGCGTTGTCAGGTGGCCTCGGTCGCTCACGATCGATTTTCAGAAACGACTTCAGCAGAAACGAGATGAAGAGAAAGCAGCCCTCCTCTCTCTCTGGGAGCTATATTAGTCTGTATGTTTCTTTATTTTACACAAAGGCAGCAGCAAAGTTAATTTTAGATATTGCTTTTTTTGTTGTTTTCTCTGTCAGGAAGGATTACAACAGCAGATTGTGTCTTGAGGGGAACGAAGACAGAAAGAAACATTTCTGCAGCAGAAAGTGGAGCTGAAATAATTCATGCAAATGTTGCAATCAATAGTTCATATGCAGCGCACGCAACACGCTGACCATCTGTCGGGGAGCGGAGCAGGCCTGGATTTAAATATGGGGCTCAGCGAGGGGGGGCGGGGGGCAGTTAGCTCTGAGATCATCACGGCGATGTGTACAAACAGCCGCCGACAGGATTTATTTATCGTCAGGCTGCAGATCTGGTTGTACATCTTCTGATTGACAGCTTGTCTGAAAGACTCGTGCAGACAGGAAGTGATCCTCGTTACATCGTTAAAGAAAACACGAAAACGACGTGCGCAGGAAAGACGCTCACTCATGAAGACCGAACAAAGGAAGAGTCCACACAGTTTGTTCTCACACCGATGGTTAACGTGTCCTTTAATTAAAAACTCATGACCAGGGGTCTGCAACCTGCGGCTCTGGAGTCACATGCGGCTCTTTGGTCTCTCTGCAGCGGCTCTTTCAAGCTTTGACCAAAACTGACATTAAACTGAATTTTATTGGTTGTTATAACAACTAAAAGGGCTAGTTTTAGTGGTTTTCCTGTAATTTATTTTGCAAATATATGAATACTAGAAACATTACAAGGAGTAAAACATACTCACTTTCACTTTATGCTTTATTTCTTCAAAGTAGGATACGTAATTTTTCTACAGTTAAAAAAAAAATCACATAAGAATGTATAGTTTATTGTTTTACTTTTTAGAAACTGGGCAAAAACTATACAGGTAGTCCCTGACTTACGAACGAGTTCCGTACCTACGGGCCGTTCGTAAGTCGAAAACTTGTAAGTCGGATCACATACAAAATATATATACCGGTATATATATTTTTTTATATAAATAAATAGATGTACAGTTACCAAGCACTTAGCCTATCCTAACACAGTTTTTAAAGATGAAGGAGTGAGTTGAATTGTCTCCCTTTCACATAAAGGGAGCTAGCTCCCTTTATGTGAATGGAGCCTGCTGGGGAGGAGGGAGACAATTCAACTCACTCCTTAACTGTGTCAGGATAGGCTAAGTGCTTGGTAACTGTACAGTACTGTACATTTATTTATTTATCTTTTTTTTTAAATAATGAGATGCGTACATAAGTCCGAAACGTCGTAAGTCGGGGACTACCTGTATATTTTTTCCTTCTTTACAAGAATCTCGTCTTTTGTTTTGTCTTAGAGTGAAAAAACATCAATAAATGTTAAAAATCATTAGCTATTTTTAGTTTTATAAAATCACCCCTACTGTCCAGAAAAGCGCCCTCCAACAAACTGAGCCAAGATGGTGTAGTGGCAGGGCTTTCGACTTGGGACCCGAAGGACGCGGGTTCGCGTCCCGGCCACTACACACCTTGGGGTGTCTATGAGTGCACACCTAATTCTCCAGCTCCCCGGGCGCTTTCTGGCTGCTCACTGCACCACCTGGTGGTGGTTGGGTTAAATGCAGAGACGAATTTCGTCTGTGTATGGGAAACATACACAGATGACAGGAAAAGAAAAGACATTATTATTATTATTATTATTATTATTATTAAAGTGGTCTGTGGGTCACCAGTTGATAATCCCAGTTGTAGCAGGTGTTGTGGCTCAGAACACGTTTAATTTATTGAACAAAGGGGCAGAGATTGCCCTTTGGATTGTAAAGGTCGCAGAACCCTGCTCATGACGTTTGTAACCAGATGCTAGCTGCTGGGCAAACGTGTTTTTGGCTCCGAAAACACCCAAAGTGGCTGAAAACTGGTCAACAATGAAGACATCCAATAAAGAGTCGTTTCAGACGCAGATCATTTTATCACATTCGCTCAGGCTTAAGGCAAATCGATGAAAAGGCTTTGTTTATGTTGAGTGTAGACCCACATTTTAGCTTTGCTCACAAGAATAAATACAAAAAAACTACTGAAGTCAAACTTCATTTAGTTTAAGTAAGGTTTATGTTGTATAGTTTACTTTTAGGTCGTATTTTACAAAGTGATGCATTTTTATGCAGTTAGAGCTCCAGATGTTGTGATGCTAACACAGAAAGAACGTCGGGATCTGGCCAGAAATACTCAGGTCAGACCCACGAGCTGATCCCTGAGACTGATTCACTGAGTCAGCTGTCAGAAGGTCTCAGGTTCACGTTGTTCTAACGGTAAACTGACGTTAATGGTTGTTTCAACAAGTGATTAAGACCAAGTCTGTGGCCGTGTGTGTGTTAGTCTGTTAAAGTCGTGGTACCCAACCCTGGTCCTTGAGGAACACCATCCTGCATGTTTTAATTGTTTCCCTACTCCAACTCACCTGATTCAGTTATTTAATTACCTCCTCTCGTTCTGCAGAAGCACGTTAATCACCCATTAATTAAAACCAGGTGCGTCGGAGCAGGAAACAACTAAAACATGCAGGATGGTGTTCCTCAAGGACCACGGTTGGGAACCCCTGTAAAGTATCTCATGAACCACTGAAGAGATTTAATTAAAACTCTAATCACTGCACAGCACATCTCCAACTGATTCATGTTTGGAGTCAATCCTGTTCAAGATGGCCGCCACGGCGAACCAGTTTTATTAAAAAGCTGCAGCGCAGCCAGTTATTGATTATGAGCTTAAATTTGGCATGGTAGTAGCTGAGGGTCATTTTTAAAACATATTCTGGGCACTGTCCGTTTAAAGACATTTAACTGTTGTAACTGTTAGTCAAAACTGACTGTTGACGAAATATCTCGAGTTGGTTTAATTGACAATAATAAATAATTGTACGTCTATAACTGTTAACTTTATGGAATCAGCTAGATTCAAGATGGCCGCCACATTCAGTCGTGCACTCCTTCAAGAAAACTTCATTTTTTACAGAACAAAGATTGTCGCTGTCGGATCAAACCGCTGTGTTTAAAAGAAGGAGTAATTAACGTTAAGTAAAAGTAGTAAACACCTCACCGGCTAACCTGAACATGAGCTATTTGTTTTGTCAAATTTGCCACAGATTGTTCTGTCTCCCAGATGTTGACGATGTTTTGGTTTAATTTTGTTCATGCTGTTTCCTGCAGACGGCTGCAAACGATCACAGGTCGACCTTTTTCAATTCAGACGTTCAGCGAAGCTGCACGTTTGCTGTTTCAGGCACCGAGCCTAGCTAGCCGTTAGCCAAACCGATGGCGCAGCGTGCTAATATGTTATATTAACAACAAGCATGTTCAGCGCAACACTACTTTAAGTTGTCTACTTTGTGAACATAGTTAGTTTTTTCTGTCTTTAGAAGAATTTGCACAGAAGATTGATGGAAACTCATTTAAAGGGATTGTGACATGATGTTGGAAATTTGCATATTTGTCACAACATATATATCTTATATAATTCATCTCTGTTCGTTTTATCAAAATAAATTATAAATATATTAAAATTTCATTCCAAGTTATGGTAGTTATTTCTCTGGGACACGCCCCTAAAATTCCGCGCACTTCCGCAAAACCGTCATTTGACGTACCCGTGGGGAGCCGCTGCTCAACTCGCATGTAAACAATAATGGCGGAGCTTGTCGACTCAGACGAGTGCAGCATTTCTAGTGTTGATCTAAGCGATTTGTCTTCAGTTTTGGAAGGTCAATATAAGCAGTAGAAGTTTTAATCTTGCTCAAATCATTTTATTGTATACTCTATTAATGCAAAACTTATTAATGTTGAATTGATAAAACTCCTCGGATGAGAAGCGAAACGTCTTCTGTTACAAATAAAATCCAGTTGATCTTGTATTGAACGCCTTTTTGAAAACTTATTAACTTTTACGATTCAGCTTTTTAAAAAAAACGTGCAGGGAGCTTTGTGGCTTTGAGCATGTCCGATTGCGTTTGAGATCTATCATTTTAAGACAGTAAATCATCCAAAGCTCTCATTAATAAACCCTCCATGAATAAAAACACATACTGATGTTACTTGATCGCGCCGACATAATTTAAAAATACATAAATAGCACTCCGTGTTGACTGGTATCTAGGCTAATATTGATAGCAGCTATCTGTTTACACGGTCCAGGTTGCGTCTGAAATATATCATTTTAAGACTGTAAATCATCCAAAACTCTCATTAATAGACTCTCCCCGAATAAAAACAAACTACAGATGTTACCTGATCGCGCCGACATAATTTAAAAATACATAAATAGCGCTTCGTGTTGACTCGGTATCTAGGCTAATTTTCTTAGCAGCTAACGTCCGACAGTCCGGTTCACGTCGGAGATATATCATTTTAAGACTGTAAATCATCCAAAACTCTCATTAATAAACCCTCCATGAATAAAAAGAAATTACAGATGTTACCTGATAGGCAGTAAGATGGTCGCTGCAGACATAGGACTCTCAGTAGGAACCCATCGGTCACAAGTTCTCTGTACTTCCATTCTAGGCAAAGTTTCTCATCTTTTGGGAATTTGTGAAGGCTCACTTGTTCACTGCTGATATTAGAACACCCAAATGCGCTACAACGTGACGGCATTTTTCAAGTTACACAAAAAAAAAGAGGCGATCTTTCAGGAAATGAATCTGTATGGAAAGCAGTTAACACACCAAACAAACGGGCAAGGCAGGCTCCGCCTTATGCCCAGTGCCCACGTGTACGTCACATGAAGTTTTGCATAAATTCTCAGATTTCTAGGGGCGTGTCCCAGAGAAAAAATTACCATAAATTGGAATAAAATTTTAATATATTTATAATTTATTTTGCAAAAACGAACAGAGCTGAATGATATAAGATATATATATGTTGTGACAAATATGCAAATTTCCAACATCATGTCACAATACCTTTAAGAACATGGATGTGCTGCAGCAAATGGTTCACTGGATTTTAAACGTGCATTGAGTAACTATTGTTTTACTGTACATGTACGTATTCCCATATGGGGAGCGGTGGCACAGAGGTTAAAGAAGGTGGACCTGTGATCGGAAGGTTGCCGGTTTGACTCCTTGTATACCGAAAGCATCAAAAAGTGGGTGGGAAAGTTGAAGCACCCACACCTGCCTCCACCCTCATTCAGGCCCGGCTGCAGAAACAATTCAAAGGGGGGGCATTCTATTTTTTCAAGGGGGCACATTTTTTTCAACAAACATTTTATTTGCTTCAAGTTGAACAGCGGCTCTGTGGCCACTCCTAATACAGTGCTGTGAAGAAACAATCTCAATAAAATCACAAAATCTAAACAAAAAAAGAACAAGACAACCCAACCTGTAGTTCTGTGTTCATTCAATTAAAAGTCAAACATAAACATACAGTGATAAATATAAGCACTAGTGTCAGGCTGAACACTGTGACTGAAGTGAACATTCATGCTAGCTGAGCTGACGATATAACAATTCCATCACATAACACAGCTGAGTGTAGGTTGCATTAGAACAGTCATCAAGTGATCTGGGCAACTTCACACTCTGCAAAACCTGTTGCAGCACTAACTCTCAGCATCACACCACAGTTATGCAAGATTAATGTTATGCAGACAGTATATCAAATAAACAAAATACTGTACATTTATTATCTGCACAGCCATAAGTTTATATTGGACTACTCATTTCACAGAAAGCACAGTGGTTCTTACCTTTAGAAGTTCTTTCTGGTCTTTTTATTTGTAAAGTCACAAACCAAGTCCTCAAAGTCCAGCACCCTCACCAGCTCAGACTCTTGGTACTTGAAGCATTACCTTGTTTTGTTAGATCTTCTACTGTAGAAGTTTCTTCAGTAAAGTTAGCTGCCATTGTTATCTCAGGTTGAACCTCATTTGTAGAAGGCAACGCTTCCAAGCTAACGTTAGCTCAAAATCTTCCTCCTCATTTCTAGCTTTATAAAAAAGTCAGTTGACTTCAGTGCTTACGTTTCCAACTGAAATGGATGGTGCCGCTTCCTGTCTGCTCTCATTTATTCCACTGTCAGTGTCATTCGTTGTCCTCTTGTTTTGTTGGAAAAAAGTCAGAATATCCATGATACACGGACAATGGTGAGCGTGGCTGTTTCTGTTTGAAAACAGCTAGTTTGCGCATTAAGTCAGTGACCCGCCCCCCTCGAACTGTAGTTGGCTAGAATGTTGCCTTGGCTTCATTGATTGGTTGAATTGTATGACTGACAAACAGAGATAGGAAAAATAGAAAGATGTACACTCCGAGATTAAAAACAAACAAACAAAAAACTTCCCATCCAGTCAGGGGGGGCACAGCTGACTCTGTGGGGGGGGCAATGTCCCTCAATGCCCGCCCATGCAGCCGGGCCTGCCCTCATTTACCCCACTCTGGGCCCTTGAGCAAGGCTCTTGACCCCCACCATCTGCTCCCCCGGCGCCCTATGACAGCTCTCTGCCTGTCCAGCTTGCTCCAACAAGTTTTGTTTTGTTTTTTGAATGTCCAGAGGACCAGACTTAGCTTTTTTTAGAGAGTACAGGGCAGTATTTCACCGCCGTTACGTTTAGAACGTAAAACCGGAAACTGCGTAACTCGGCTTTTCAAAATAACATTTTCAACAAAAAAAAATATATATATATATATATATATATATATATACCGTATATATAATTTATATTTTTTATTTTTTATGGAGATGCGTGTCGTAACCACGAAACGCCGAAACTCGAGACCGTCGTAAGTCGAGGACTACCTGTAATTAGCAATTAACATAATTTTATCTACATATTTTCCACATGGCTAAAGGGTTTGTAAATACTGTACATACAGTATATATAAGGAAATTATGCCAAGTTGGAAAGTTAGTTAATAACTTCTAACAACAAAAGTTGAACTTTATGATGATTAAAGTGTAAACAACAGAATGTGAAGTTTAATTTGCATAAATGTTTGAGAACAAAAGAAAGCACAAGTCCTGTGTAGGAGGAGACAAGCTGCTGATGCGTCGTGGTGTTTACAGTTATTATACAAATATTAATATTATATTATTATACAAATATTAATGCACTTCTCATTTAGACCAAATGGAACAACTGTTAGTTCAGAGACCTGTAAAGAAGTAAAAACATTTACTGCTCGGCCGTCAGGAGGAGAACATGTGGCGGCGTTCAGGGAAATGTGACAGATGTGTTGGTGGCGTGTTTGTGTTTTTCTTCTTCATGTGGTCATTGCGTGTTGATGTGCTGCACCTGAGGCTCTTCATGGTCTGCTGGCAGAAGAAAACATTATCCTGAAAGAAACGGGGAGACTGATGGGCGCTGTCGCTGCTTTAACTCGTGTTTGGATTGTGTGTTTTTGTGTTTGTGCGTCGGCCGTTGGCAGCACTTCCTGCTTGAAATGCAGTCGCCACCTGTGAAGCCCGAGGTGTGTGTGTGTGTGTGTGTGTGTGTGTGGAGGAAATCTAAACTCCCTGTAACACTTTCATTGTTGTCTGAAGGGAAAAATGTGATATTTTGGCCACAGGTGTGTGCACGTGGAGCTTCCTTTTGGTGCCTTTTTACATTTTTGTAGCGTTCCTAACAATCTGTTGCACATCTCTTCCTGTTGTCAGTCTGTGCTGCGATGTCCCTCAGAGACAACAACAACAAGAAGAAGACACGTCGACGGTTCTGTTTGTTTTAGTGAATAATTAGCCGCTACGCATTAGCTATGAGTTCACGACCTCCCTCAGTTTGTGTCATTGAGCGCACAACGTACATCCTGCGAGTTGAAATGTGTTTGCGGTGAGATTAGCACGGGTTGCAGTGTGTGATTACAGGTGCAGGCTGTCGGTTTGTGTTGCGGTCACCTTGGGGGGCGATGGGGAATGTTCCTGCATGCTAACTTCCTCCAACATTTGCCACGGCGGCTGCCTCCGCGGAGCAGCTGAGACGTAAATGTCACTGGAGGTGAAGGAAAACACCTGAGCTCAGAGTGGCGACGCCTCTCTGCTTCTTTGTGTCTTTTCATCTCACACACACACACACACACACACACACACACACACACACACCTACCATATTTTCTGGCCTATAAGTCACAGTTTTTTAACTAATTTTCATGTCCTGCGACTTATGGGACGAAGCGACATATTTATGGATTTTTTCCATATTTTTAGACCAATTTTTGGCTGAGATACGACCGTTTTCATTCATTCTGACGAAAAAAATGGAGCAGTACCACTTTCGGCCGCTAGGGTCCACCGACCGTTCCCAGCTCATGTGTCCGACGGCAGCCTCCTCTGCTCAGACTCACTCTGTCGCAGCCCGGCCTCCTGAACTCTGGAGGTAGGTCTGAACTAGTGATCGTTAGCAAAATAGCTCAAGAACCACACCACAGATTTTAATGAAACTTACAGAAAGTAATCACTGGATGGATATTTACAACCCTTTAACTGTAGGAGATGATTGAGCTAAAATTCCATTTATTTATAATTTATTTTCGCGACCGTTTGGAAGACGTCAAAGCGAAACAATTTAAATCCAGCAGATTTGACCATTACGTTAATTTATTAAGGAACGGTTAAGCTCAGGAACACTTTTGCTATAATGTTGGCAAACAAATATATATTTTTAAGTGTTTATTTTGCTAAATTTTAAAGAAATGCATCGGTCGCACCCGTGTGCGTGCTCGTAGCGAAACTACTTTTTAAATCCAGCTGATTTGACAATTACGTGAATTTATTAAGGAAACGTTAAGCTAAGACACATCTTTGCTATAATTTTCAGCAAACAAATAAATGTTTTTACCGTGTTAATCTTGTTAAAGTCCTTCCGTGCACACTGCTGTGGCCGCCATTTACAGCAGGGCGGTGACGCGTAACACACGCAACGCGTCAGCGGTGACGCATAATAGATGCGACGCATACGGAGGTGCAACACGTTTATGGATTTTTCCAATTTATTGGACATAATTGGACTAATGCGACTTATGGGACGGAGCGACTTTTCGACCGGAAAATACGGTAATATTCTTCAATCGTCCGAGTGATAAGAAGATAATTCCCTCTTTATTATAATAACGATCTGATGCGCTTCACAAGAATTCGACTTGTTCTGCATGAACTGCTGCAGACCTGCTGCTTTTCATTAAGTCAGACACACCTGATTTTAATAAATAGGTACTGTAATTAACAGACTTCTGCAGAGCTTGATGAAATGTTTAAATCACTGAATCAGGTGCGTTGGAGCAGGGAAACAACTAAAGCATGCAGGATGGTGTTCCTCAAGGACCACGGTTGGGAACCCCTGCGAGTGACCGTTGCACATTTCTGCTCCAGTTTGACGGTTTGCATCAGAACTTTTCTCTCCACATGTCTGTCGAGTACAGAACCCGGCAGTTGCCAAGCGTGAAAATACAAACTGATGGTGGTGAAATCTGTTGTCTCCGTTTAGTAAACATCGCGGTACAAACGTCAAGGTCCGGTGCAGACGATCAGTCACCGGTTCTTACCGCTCGTTTGGAAGAAAACGTGCACGTTTTTGTTTTGACTGATTGCCACAGCAGAAATTGCTCAGAATGCAAAGTGAGAACGACGTACTCAGATGAAGCCCGGGGGTTTAAACCTGTTTGTTTCAGATCAGCTGCAGCAGAGAAGGCGAAGCGTACGGAAAGCCACAAGGGTCAAAATTCCCTCAGTGTGAAACTCTTGCTTCTGCCTAACAAAACACAAAGTATAGTGTCTATCCACATTTACCACTATTATTTTATATTTGTAAATGTTACGACTTTTATGTTGCCAAAAATATTAAAAGGTTTAAATATTTTATTAATGAAAGTTTTTTTCTTTAGCTTTAAATTTTTTATTTGACACATTTCCCGTGGGACACAGATTAGAATGAACAAGACAAAACAAGACCTGATTTTTAATTTATAATAAAATATCTCGTCTTCTTGTACATAAACTTCGTCTCCTCAGTAACGAGGGCGGTTTGATCATTTATCCCTGTTTCTTACATGGTATTTGTACTTTATGTACTTTTACCTAAAAAGTGCACGTTTTTAATGTTCATTCGACCTTTATTTAATCAGGTTAATCTCATTGAGCCTCGAGGACTCATTTACAAGAGAGACCTGCTACAAACTAAAGAATGATGACAACAGCAACAGTAGATTTTCCTTGGACAATCAACAATAGACAATAATAAGAGAGACATACAGATTTTTTTAAACAAGTTAAAAACAAAGCTATCAAAGTAGCAAAACAGACAGAATATAAGGTAGATGTAGAAAATCAAAAACAGGAACATGTCTGCATTGGATTTTGCCAGGATTCCAACAGATTTTATTTATTTTTATTTATTTTATTTGTGTTTCTGCTGTATTTTGAGTTCAGATCTAAACTGGGACACAGAATTCAACACACCAGATGTGAAACAGAAGTTTTGATTGTCTACAAATATTAAATAACATCTTAATCAAAGTCAAAGTCAACTTTATTGTCAGAACTGCAATATGTACAGGACATACACAGGATTGAAATTGCGTTTCTCTCAGTCCCTCGGTGCAACAGTAACCATTTAAACACTAAAACACTGAAACATTTAATAAACATAAGCATAAAATAGTAAAAGTGTAACACTGTCCTGAGTTTTTGCATAGTAGTATAAAAGTATGAAAATTTACACCAACACTAAAACACTAAACATTTAATGAACATAAGCACAAAATGAAATAATAAAAGTGTAATACTGTCCTGAGTTTTTGCATAGTAGTCCTTAATTGTCTTCAGTGTCGTCCGATCACTAAACATTTAAATCTGTCAGAAATATCATTCCGATAGTTAAACAGGAAGTGAGCGTGTTTGTGTAGTTTTAATAATAATAATAATGAATTCAATTTATAACGCACTTTTCATTAATGAAAATCTCAAAGTGCTACAAAGTGCAACAGAATTAAATGTCAATAAAACAAGTAATAGAACAAGTAAAATCAATAACAGTATCAACTAAGATCAAAAGTAGAATCATGAGGAGGCAGAGTATGCTCGGCTGAAAAGAAAGGTCTTCAAGCCGCTCTTAAATTCAACCAAGTAGTTTTGGAAATATTTAGTATTTTTAAGGCCTATTTTCTTGTTTTTTGAAAATGTTTTTCGCCTCTGTTACAATCTTTCAGCTTTCCAGAACGTACAATGTGTGTAAAACATGTCTCATGCAGGTCAGGCCAACCAAGACCCTCACCACCCTCAGGAGGGAGAGTGATCTGCATGTGAGTTCAGCTTGTTTAAACAGATAAAATTTTGGTTGTAAAATGTTTAGTCCAATCACTTCATAAGGAAAACGACATCCTTGTACTTTGCACTTGTTGCGTTCTGAGGATTGTCTTTATTTAAACAATTGCAGGGCTCCACAGAGACTCGTGCTTTCATTTGTTTCTGTAAAATAACCCGTCAGCTGTCTGTGCACATGCACTGCGTGAGTCATGCACGGAGAAGCTCCGGTTCCAGCATCCATACGTCTCCGTCTGATGACTCGTGGTATCTTCGTCTAATTAGTGTAAACAAAGGAGACCCCGGCAGAGAGAATCAGCCGACTTTAGCTCACAGCGGGCTCTTAAGCTGCTCGTAATTGTCGCCACCTTTCCCATAAAGCCCGTTGCCACTTCACCCTCTTGGCTGGGAAGCAGTCGATAAAGCTGCTAATCTTGTGAGTGACGAGCTCGTTTGTATATTGCAATAACACTCACGTGGAAAGGGAAGGCACCAACCGGTTTATTGATGTTAAAAATGTTGGACTTTAGCAGCTCTGCTCTAACGAGGGACGCGTTTAAAGTCGTCGACGTATCAAGCCCAAGCGTGTTATTTATTTCACTGTAAATGTGAAGGAGTCGCAAAGTGTCAGCTCGGTTTAAATCCAATGACTTTTTGGTTTTAGTCGAGCACTTTTGGACTTTTGAAGTGAAATTCAAAAACTGAAATGAGCTGTTTGTTCACGCACAGCAACACTGGGAACAAAGAACGGTGCATTAAAAAGAGTAAAATTAAAAGTTGTTGTTCAGACGTCAACACCGAAGTAGTTCGGGAGCATTTTAACTTGATCTAAATGTTTTTATGCTTCAGTGACAGCAGAGTTTCAGGTGTTGATTTTTTTTTATTCTTCATATTTGTTTAAACGGCAATTAAACAAAACTGAACGACTTCAAGGAAAAACAAAACCGTATTACGACGACTGACTGCGCTAAAACCATAAAGTCCAAGTAAAATCGGTTAAAAACCTCAAAAATATCAGTGAAGCTTAAATTTGTGTACAAGTTTCAAATATGAAAAACACAAAATCAAATATTTAATCCTAAATTAAAGCAAAAGTTCAGATTATTTGAAGTGGAGTTCATCTGAAAGTTTATAAACGGTTAATATCTTACCTGTTGTAGATAGCGCTGTTCTTGTGTATTTGCATATAGTTTTTTTTACAATCTCTGTCAGCAGGCTGTCTGTTTTAGCTGTTTATCAAAATGTTCAGCTCATTTAGGAGATGTGTGATCACTTTTTTAATTTTCAAAATAAACTTTATTTACCTTTACCTTTATTTATCTTATCCCATGGAAACACATTGATGTATCTTTACTTTAAAGAACAATACAGGTAGTCCCCGACTTACGAGCACATCGACTTACGAGGTTCCGGACTTACGAGCTCACTAACGAACAGTAAAGTTGTACAGAACATACAGAAAATACAGCACTGGTATGTGTTTTTAGATGAAAGTGTATTAGCTAACCGTTTGTAAACAAAGTTCTGAGCAGAAAGTTCATTCTCAATAGTCCAGGTATCAAATCCGCTCATTCTCAATCAGGAGTGAGGGTGAAATGTTTCTACTAAAAAGAAACTGTCCAGATGAACTGATTGAGAATGAGCGGAAAGTTCTGAGCATGTTTATGAACTAGTATGTACGTTTGTGTTGAAAAACGGGTGTTTGTAGTAGCGCTAGCATACATTTTCCGACTTACGACCGAAAATCCGGACTTACGAGCGACACGTGTTTCGGGTTCCGACATACGAGATTTCGTGTTACGAGCACCTCGTAGGAACGGAACTCGCTCGTAAGTCGGGGACTACCTGTATTGTTCTCTTGCGCCACCAAACTGACTGACTGATTATGTATTCTACTTTTAGATGTTAGCCAGCCTTTTGCTTATTTTAGGCTTTAGCTACCATTCTTTTTCATTCAACCTTTATTTAGGCAGATTTATCCCATTGAGCCTCGAGGACTCATTTACAAGAGGCCTCATTTCAACAAAGTTGCTATTTTTAACTATCTTTCTGATACTTTTTGCTTCTGGATAGCTACTGTATTTTTAATTTTTAAGGAGCTTTTCACTCTAGCTTTCAGGCAGACTTTTGATACTTTTAACTTCTAGCTAGCCTTTTTTATAATTCTAGCTAGCTTTTTGTTGCTTTAAGCTGTTACCTGACATTTTGCTACTCTTAATTACGTTAACACATTAACTAGCCTATCAGGGCATTAATAAACTGTTTTTTTTCTAACTGAAGTTGTTTGAAGAGATATCTGCAACAGGTAACATATTGTTTATAACATACGGATGCATGCTATGATCCAGGTAAATAAATCCAAAGAAGTTAAGTCAGATCATCTAGATGCAGTGGTTATAAAATTGTTTCAGTAAAACAAAAACAAAAAACATTAAGAAAAATACTATTGTTTTGTATTATTTGGCTAAAATTGTATTTAGTTCATGGTAGTATTTGGGAAATGTAAAGGGAACAAACACCATAATCCATTCCTCAGTTGAAGAAAAATTCATGGGAATAAGATGCATTGTGATTGCTTACTGTATTTAAATATCTGACCCATTTTTCTGGTCTTGCAGTTCAAAGGTCGGGGTTATTTAATATTTTAAGTTCAGCTTTTGCAAATTATTGCATACATTTACACAGTTTTAAGAACTAAAAATTCAACTTTAAATTCCTTTTTTAAACAATTTTACCGTAT
>JBBPBX010000962.1:34784-46347 GCA_038048925.1 Garcialebias charrua | reverse complement strand
AACTTTGTGTTGTGTGGTAATGTGTGAGAAAGTTTTTAGTGTTAAGGCAGTTCAAATGGGAGGGGAGGCAGAGCAGGCAGAGTGTTTAGCATCCTGACTGCCTGATGAACAGAGCTGTCTCTCAGTCTGCTGGTTCGAGCCTGGAGACTCCTCAGTCTCCTCCCTGATGGCAGCAGTCTGAAGCAGCTGTGTAGTGGGTGTGTGGGATCACCTGCCATGCAGAGGGCTTTCCGAGTGAGGCGGTTGCTGTGTAAGTCCTGCAGTGAGGGGAAGGAGGTGCCGACGATCTTCTCAGCTGCTCTCACGATGCGCTGGAGGCTCTTGCGGCAGGATGCAGTACATGCACCAAACCACACAGTGATGCAGCTGGTCAGGACACTTTCTATGGCACCTCTGTAGAAGGTGCACATGATGGGGGTTGAAGCTCCAGCCCTTTTCAGCTTGCGGAGAAAGTAGAGACGCTGGTGAGCCTTCTTGGCCAGTGATGCAGTGTTCCTGCTCCAGGACAGGTCCTTTGAGACATGCACTCCCAGGAACTTGGTGCTGTCTACTCTCTCCACTGCGGTGCTGTTGATGGTCAGAGGGGCATGTTGGGCATCCCTCTTCCTGAAGTCCACAACAATCTCCTTTGTCTTCTCCACGTTGAGAGTGAGATTGTTGTGTCCGCACCACAAGGCCAAGCGGCTCACCTCGTTCCTGTAGTCCGTCTCATCGTTGTTGCTGATGAGACCTACCACTGTTGTGTCGTCCGCAAACTTGATGAAGTGGTTGGAGCTGTATGATGGTGTGCAGTCGTGTGTTAGCAGGGTGAATAGAAGGGGGCTCAGCACACATCCTTGTGGGGCCCCTGTGTTCAATGTGATGGTGCTAGATGTGTTACTCCCGACCCGTACTGTCTGTGGTCTCCCGGTCAGGAAGTCTAGCAGCCAGTTACACATTGAGGTGTTCAGCCCCAGACTGTCCAGTTTAAGGATGAGCTGTTGGGGGATGATGGTGTTGAATGCCGAGCTGAAGTCGATGAACAGCATTCTAACATAAGAGTCCTTCGTGTCCAGATGTGTGAGAGCTGTGTGGAGGGCAGAGGAGATGGCATCGTCGGTTGAGCGATTAGGTCGGTATGCAAATTGGAAGGGATCCAGGGAGGCAGGGAGGACAGATGTGATGCTTTTCATGACTAGCCGTTCAAAGCACTTCATCAGGATGGGGGTGAGTGCTACTGGGCGATAGTCATTGAGGCATGCGGGCGTTGCCTTCTTTGGGACAGGGATGATGGTGGTGGCTTTGAAACAGGTGGGGACGATGGCCTGGCTCAGTGAGATGTTAAAGATGTCCGTGAAGACCGTTGCGAGTTCCCTTGCACAGTCCTTCAGCACACGACCAGGTATGTTGTCAGGACCAGAGGCCTTCCGGGCGTTAATCTTGATGAATGATCGCCTTACGCTGTCTGAGGACAGCGCCAGCACCTGGCCATCAGGAGAGGGGGGAGTTTATGTGCAGGTGTGCTGTTACTTGCCTCAAACCGAGCAAAGAACTCATTCAGTTCATTCAGCGTAGAGGTTGAGCTGTCACAGGTCTGGGGGGATGGTTTGTAGTTTGTGATGGTCTGTATTCCCTGCCACAGACTGCGTGTATCCTTGCTGTCCTTGAAACGGTGAGCTATTTTCCTGGAATACTGCTTCTTGGCCTTTCTGATGCCCCGGGCCAGGTTGTTTCTGGCTGCCCTCAGGCCCACCTGATCTCCCGCTTTGAAGGCAGCATTCCTGGCTTTCAGGAGTCTGTAAACCTCAGCTGTCAGCCATGGCTTCTGATTAGCCCGAACAGTGATGGTCTTGAGGTTGGTTACATCATCAATGCACTTGGTGATGTATGAACATACAGTGTCTGAGTACTCCTGGAGACATGTGTTGTTGTTTGTGGTAGCAGCTTCTTTGAACATACTCCAATCTGTGGTGTCAAAACAGTCCTGGAGTGCCTCTGAAGACCCCTCTGGCCACACTCGTATCTGCTTGCGGACTGGTTTTGTGACTTTCACCAGTGGCCTGTATGCTGGCTTTAGCATAACACAGATATGGTCAGAAGCACCAATGTGGGGGAGGGCTCTGTAGGCATTTTTCATGGTGGTGTAAACTTGGTCCAGTGTGTTGTTTCCTCTTGTTGCAAAGTTTATGTTCCTGTATGTTTTTGGAAATACACTCTTTAAATCTACTTGGTTGAAATCACCAGCCGTGATGAGAAAAGCATCAGGGTGGGCTGTTTGCTGCTCACTGATGTGCAGATATAGTTAATTCAGGGCCTCACCTCTAACTTTGCTGTTGGAGCTTGGAGGGATATATACAGCAACAATCACAACAGCTGTAAACTCCCTCGGTAAATAGAACGGTCTGCATGTCTGTATGTACGGTCTGTATGTAAAGGCTAAATCAAATAATTCTTCATTCACAAAACCAAGTGTGGAGAAAAACTGATTTTCTGTTTCCGTGTGGACGCTGAAAAAAGAAAAAACATTTGCGTATTCACAAAACGCTGGTGAGGGCGGGGCGTAAACCAGAGGTCATAAATCATAAAAATAACACAAAATAATAATAATCAATGTACATTTAGTGCCACTTTTCTAAGGTATATGTTTATAAATGAACATTTTAACATTTAGCTCAAATAATTTCCTGTCCAGATGAGCTCAGTCAGAAAGCGAACATCTGCGCGCAGCACTTGGTCTGAACGCCACGCAGACATTTTGCCACCTCCCTCTCAAAGTGACGGTGAAAGCAGCAGTAATCCTCCGGAGAGTCGGGCTGTGAACACTCACCAGCTCCAGCTTTCTTCTTTTGTCACTTCTGAAAGCTGGAAAAGCACATCTGTAACACTAAACCTGCTGCTGTGAAGAGCACGTGTGAACTTTGGGATAAGATGCGTGCACATTCTCTGATGTTTGTAAGTAAAAAAAAAAAACTTTAAATGTTGGAAAGGAGGAGCATGACCTGACTTCAGTATCCCTCTCAGTATTTTAGAATGTGATGTGTTTGTCGTTTTAAAGTGTTTTCATACAGTCTGTCTCAGAACATGCAGGAAAACCTGCAGAAATCATCATTTAAGCCTCTTGCTGAGCTCTCCAGCTACTTCACTGACGTTGTGCTGCTTCGTTTAGGCTTGTAGTTGGGAAATACGACGATCCACGAGTACTTCTGAACAAGAAGCTGCAGTTTGTAAAGTCCAACCCTTCTCGACTAATAACAGTCTGTCAAAATGAGACTTCAGTTTTAATCTACGGCTCTTTGTGACGTTTGAACAATATCTGAAGGAGAAACACAAAAAGGCAAAGTCTAAAAACTTTCCAGAACTGGTGATCAGGACCGGATCACAAGCAGAACACCAAGAAGAGGCTGATCAAGACTTTTGCACAGCGATGTCAACCGTTACTTTCACAGTTAGCATAAAGATGATTCGATTAATTAAATGTGTAATTTGTGTTTGTAATCTATGTGATGTTGTGAATACAGTAGTCCCTCGTTTATCACGGGGGATCATACCCTTAAGACCAGCGATAAGTGAAGAACCGCCAAGTAGGGATAGTAGTACAAGTAGTAAGTAGTAGTTTATTTTAGCATGCATATACATATATATACTGTACATATACAGGTAGTCCCTGACTTACGAACGAGTTCCGTTCCTATGTGACGTCGCAAGTCGAATTTCGTCGTAAGTCGGAAAATATACGTCCAAACTGCACCTTATATGTACAATTCTGTATTTTACCAAGCACTTAGCCTATCCTAACACAGTACCCTACATAATTATCAAAAAACACATACATTTGGAGCCATAATGAAGGGAAAAAAAGAGTTAATAACCTACTGGGAGCTGGTGAAGCCTTCCTCCGCCTGTTAGCATGTTAGCTCGTTGCTAAGCTGTAGCCTCTCTGCCTCGTAAACCTCCGGTCCAAACAAAGGTCTCCTGTACTTTTCCACGCGCGGTCCAGAGTTTTACAGTAAGGTCTGTTAGCATGTTAGCCCCTCCTAACCTCCTCTGCCTCCGGTCTGCCTGTAAACAATGAGGTCTCCTGTAATTTTCAGCTGTAATCCTCCGCCCGTGGCCGCTAAGGTACACTCTCCCCCCTCCCTCCTGTAAATTTCCGCCTCCGCTGAGTTTCGGTACCGTATTTTTGTGTGTAAAGGCGCATAAACCGTGTAACTCGAAACAATGCTTTTCAATGGGAGGGCGTTTGTAACCGCGAAACGTCATAAGTCGAAGCCGTCGTAAGTCGACTACCTGTATATGGATGGATGGATGGATGGATGGATGGATGGATGGATGGATGGATGGATGGATAGATGCGTGTGTATGTGTGTGTTTAAAATCCTTCCCACACTCTTGCAATATTCTAAACAATGTTTCTAAACTCTAAATGCTCTAAAAGACACAGAATGTCATGATTTCAGCTCCCTGCTTCCGCTGTTCTTTGCCACCTGCAAGTGCTCTTGGCCACGCCCACTTCTTTGCTCTGAACGGAGAACAGCTGATCAGCTGCAGCAGGAAGTTTATCCTGCATGGACTGCACAGAGGTGCAACAGGTGCTAAATAATTTAAAATGATTTATTTAAAATAAAAATTCCATGCCGATCGTGCGGCTCATCCATCAACCAGTCAATAGTGTGTCATGTCCACTCTTATTTTGAAAAAACGCAGTAGAGCGAGGCCGTGATAAACGAACTGCGAAGTATCAAGGGGCGACTGTACTCGCCTTTTCATCCTTGCGTTTAAACAGCTTTAGAATTGTTTTTTTAAATGTCAAGTTTGTGTTTTTGTGTGGATGGCCTAAACACAACCTTTAAAGAAAAACGAAGATGTCATAGTCCCGCCTCCACTCTTTTCTTGTTTCATATTCAAACCCAGCATCCAGGCTTTACGCTTCACGTCTTGTTTCCTGTTTTGGGTGAAGTGTTGCAGCGCCACTGACAGGCCTGGCATAGTTACTACAGCATCTGAGGTCTTTTTTTTTTTTTTTTTCATAAATCTATTTATAAAAATGGTGCTATAATTGAGGATAGTTTTTTAAAAAAATGACATAAAAACAAACTGCTTCCATGTGATTTAGTCCTAAAATATGTATTTAATTACTGGAATGGTGCAGCTGTAAAGTTTGTGTGTGGTGGTAAAATTATAAATGTGTGATCAAAGATGGAGTTCTAGGGTGACAATCAATATCTTGTAGATGGACCTTATTGAATGACCTCAGTTTCAAGAAAAAGTTTAATTTTGACCTAATTGACAAGCTAATAGCTACCTTACACCATTCCACAGTTATCTACAACACAAGCTTTAGCACTTTCAACTGATATTCTATTTCTGTTGGAATGATGGTAAAATGTAAAACTGGTTTGCTGAACGATGTTTGCGTGAACCACTGTCGGAGTTTAAAGATTGTTAAAAGACGGCAGCAAATTGATAAAAATGAGCTCCACTCTAATGATCTGTTCTGGATCACTTTCAAAGTGGGTTATAACTTCAGTTTTCAATATTTCAGAGCAGTTAATGCCAATAATGTTTTATAAACCTTCACGTTGCCGTCAGGTTTTTATTGCAGTTTTTCTAGTAGAAAATACACTGCTGCCAACATCAACACTATAACTGTACAGTTTATGAACTATTTGCATAAACTGAAGTTTTCAGGGTCAAACAGGTTCTGAGATTACAGTAACCACCTTCGGTCTGGGTCCCGCTCAGATTAGCTGCGACCTCGTCAAGAAACAGAACTATCCACAGCAGGTACGATACTACCGTATTTTCCTGACTATAGATCACACCGGAATATGTCGTTTTGTCCAATTATTGCCAAAAATTTGGAAAAATCCATAAACGGGTCGCACCTTAATATAGATCGCACCTACGTCACCACCGACGTAATGTGTCATCCACCGCTGACGTGACGTGTCACCACTGAGACAACCCGGAAATGTGGACGAGTGTTTAGCTCTGTTGCAAATGTCTGCCACAGGAGCGCACAGCGAGGCTTTTAAGAAGATTAACACGGTAAAAACAATTATTTGTTTGCCAAAAATTATAGCTGACATTATAGCGCAAGGGTTAGTGGTTTATTAGCTGAGTGGTTTATTAGCTATTTGCTAAAATATACTGTACACGGAAATAAAACAGAAGCTAACACGAGACGATTCCGTCTCTAAAAAAAAACGAATTAAAAAATCACATTTTATCTCACATGTCACATACAGGTCAACAGTTTGTAAATGAAACCCATATAACTGGAAAAAAAATCCGCCGAGTGGTTTATGAGCTATTTAAATAGTACAGGTATTCCCCGATTTACGAGCGAGATCCGTCACAAGGAGGCGCTCGTAAACCGGAAATCTCGTAATTTGGAACGGCCGCCATTTCTCTCGTAAACCCGGAAGTCCGCTCGTAAATTTCGCCAGCGCACCTAAAAACACTCTATTTTCATCTAAAAACTACTTTTGAGTGCATAAAAATGATCGGAAACGTGTGTTTATATGCTTAACTTGCTAACTGTAGTGAAAAAACACATGAAAACTCAGTATTTTTTTCGTTTTTTCCAAAAATTCAACCCGGAAGTCCGCTCGTAAATTTCGCCAGCGCACCTAAAAACACTCTATTTTCATCTAAAAACTACTTTTGAGTGCATAAAAATGATCGGAAACGTGTGTTTATATGCTTAACTTGCTAACTGTAGTGAAAAAACACATGAAAACTCAGTATTTTTTTCGTTTTTTCCAAAAATTCGCAGCTCGTAAGTCTGGAACCTCGCAGATCAGAGCGCTCGTAATTCGGGGACTACCTGTATCTGTTTACGGTAGCTAACTGCTAACAACAATGCTAAAAAGATCGATTTTTTTTATCTTAAACATCTCATAAAGCTAGTCAGTTGTAAACGTCCATGCAGTGATTACTTTCTGTAAATTTGATAAAAATCTGTCCTGTGGTTCTTGACGTATCTTGCTAACAAACATTGAGCTAACAGTAGTTACCTCCAGAGCAGGAGGCCGGGCAGCGACAGAGTCAGTCCGAGCAGAGGAGGCTTTTTTCGGACACATGAGCTGGAAACGGTCGGTGGACTCTCTGGAAGTGTCCCCTAGCGGACAAAAGTGGTACTGCACCATTTTTTGCCAAAATGAAAAACGGTCATATCTGAGCCAAAAATTGGTCTAAAAATATGGGGGAAAATCCATAAACAGGTCTCACCTCTCTATAGGTCGCAGGGCATGCAAATTAGGCAAAAAGCCCGACCTATAGTCCGAAAAATACGGTACCCGTTCACGTTTCCACAGAGCCTCACTTGAAAACAGCTGCAGCGTCTCTTTAAGCTCGGAGCGGCTGTAAATGTCCCAAAGCACGTTAAACAAAGTTCATCTGACCTCCTGAAGGTCGTGCTCCTCCGTCCTGTTAAATGAACGTTTACACGAGTGGAATGAACGAGTCTGTTTGTGAGGCTTTGTGTTTGGATGATGCTCACACCTCTGTGTGTGTGTGTCAACGTTTAAATGTGTGTTTGCTCCACACGCAGCGACGCAGCTCTCCGCTGGCGGGGAACAGTATGCTTCCTGCCATCCGCTGCCACACCGAATCATTCCCGCACAGAACCACACACCCCGAGGCTCTGGTGGCCTCCCCGTCCTTAGAACCCTATCGGTCATCTGTCCCCTCGCTGCTGACCTTCACACGTTCACACACACACAAAAGATAAATCCATGCATGAATAAAACAACAACAGCTGCAGCACAACATCACACACACACAGAAGGCGCAGATGTAATGAGAAAAATCATGAAATACCAGAACCACACACAGGAACAACATGCAAACACTTTTTTATTCAAATACAGTACAAGTCTTCTGTGAACGTGTGCAGTCAAATCAAACGTATCACATCAACTGATGATAAATGTTTTTACTGCAGAGTGAAACTAAATGTTTTGCTGCACGTTGCAGCTCAGCCGTGCAGGAAACGGCGAGCGTCTTCACGATTTTCTGAGCAGAAGCAGAGTTTGTGCAGAAACTCGTGACAGATAACAGTTCAGTCAAAGGTGAAGCTGCGGGAACTTCAAACCCTCTCGCCGTTCAGAAAGACGGGCAGTGTTGCCAGGTGGGAAATGTAGGATTATCGTACTAGAGACATAAAATTATCGTATTTTGAGGGAAATTATCGTGCATCTGTCGTAACCAAAATAACAAGTATGCTCTATAGTCACTCTATTGTTGAATAGCGTCTAACAGGCACTCACAGCTTTGTGGCGTGAGTACGGGTGGGAATCATAGACATTAATACGTATTAATGTCTGGTGGCAACTAATGAGCCCCCCCCTTCTTGTTTTGTTTTATGGTGGTTGGCAGACTAAGGCTGCATTACCACCACCTATTGAGCCGGAGTGTGAACAGGAGATAAACAGGAAAAAAAAACTAATTCTGTAAAATTAATTTAATAACTCAACTAAATTATGTCTACTATTTTTAAAGAAAATAACAACTTGATCTTTAACTTTACTGATATCACTACTAAAAACATCCCTAATTGTAAATTTAATATTCATTTTATTTATTTATTTATTGGAAATGCATTCTTTCTGTTTCATGCTTTCCAATTATTTTAAGAGATTTATTAAGGCCTGTGTGTGAGTGGGAGTGGTGGCGCAGAGGTTAAGAAGGTGAGCTTGTGATCGGAAGGTCGCCGGTTCAAGCCCCGGTACCGACAACATCAAAGATGTGGGTGGGATAAGTGAAGCGGTCACACCTGTCTCCACCCTCATCTGCCCCACTCTGGGCCCTTGAGCAAGGCCCTTAACCCACACCATCTGCTCCCCCGGGAACCCTAGATATCAGCTCTCTGCTCCACACAGAGGGCTGTGGTTGCTCGGTGGTCTGTGGTTGTGTCAGGAAGGGCATCCGGCGTAAAAACAACTGCCAAATCTTCGTGCGACTAGATCGCTGTGGTGACCCCTAACGCAGGGAAAAGCCGAAAGAAGAAAAAAAAAAAAAAAAATTAAGGCCTGTGTGTCCTGTTCTAATGCGAGTAAGTTCCTGTTTCTTCCTGCTTTCCTTGTCTATCCTACCTTTTTATGAATGTTGTGTAAATGTCTTCCTGTATCAGTAATGTCCCAGTTTTCCTGGCTTATTTTCTTAATATATTTATTTATCATCATTTAACATTCAAATTTACATAAATGTTCACTCGTTTTCATCATTTCTTCTTCCAAACTGGTGTCACATGGCTCTGCTTCTTCTTATTTTCTTTTTTTGTATATATATTTTTATATTCCTTTTATAGATGGCCTCCCTTCTCACCTTACAACCATCCTCTTCACACCATTATGATTTTTTATTTTATTTTATTTTTTAGGAAAGAAAGAAAGGAAGGAAAGACATAAGACTACAAAACAAAACAATTATCCACAAAAAGAGCACAAGGCAAACACACCCGACCGCCGTCTGCAATCCTGCAAAGTACATGACAGAACACAGCAACAAAACACATATGCATAAAAGACCCATAACATTCACGACTTTGCAGTAGATTACTATAAATATATATACCTATACCTACAAATGTATACATACATCTGCTTCTTCTTATTTTCTAACTCGTGGGGCGGGCGCAGCGGACTATTCAGGCTGTTGTTCTGAGGCAAACGCATGCACGTCACTCATTCAACCTTTATTTCATTCACTCTTCTGTCACATTTAGAAAAGCACGATTGGCTGAAATTTCCAGATGCCTTCAGGGTTCACAAAAAATCTCTGACAGTTGCGACAGGCTGATGGCAACCAATTACAACTACACATTCACGGAACGGTCAAATTATCGTATTTTTGGCCTTTTTCGGGATTATTGATCGTACAGAGGGCAGAATTGTTGTACAAATACGGTAATTATCGTACACCTGGCAACACGGGAAACGTTTCGTGAACCGCGGCTCGGCCGCCACGCAGCAGCTGCTCCTGAAATTCTGTCGAAACATGCGTTCAGTTACATATTTCACATTTATTCTTTGTGTAAAGCCCAAGAGCTGAAACTAAACTTGATTTTCCTTCTCAGCTGTGAGTAAAGGTGTGAGGTCATGGTTGCATGTTTGAGTCCCTCCTCGGCTCGTGGTGCTGGTGTTTGTCTGCGATGATTAGTTTCAGTCCCAACAGGAAGCAACGGACTGTTAACCTCAGATAAAATCCTCCATGACTCCTGGATTACAGCACACACACACAGGATGATTATTTCCATCACTTTCTTCCACCAACAAAACAACCGTTTTCTCATTCCGCTCACTTCCTGCTCTCATCCATCACTTCCCACCTTCATCATCTTGTTTTGTTTTTCTTCTGACTCCTCAGAAAATCATTCAATTCTTTAATCTTCTCCTCTACAACCACAGACTCCTTTGTTTTCCTCTCTCGTCATCTGTTCTCATCATCTTCTTTTCCCTGTCCGTCCCACCTCCACCTGCTATTTATCTTTCCTCTTCCAGGCTTTTATTTCCACTCAGTTATGGTCTGCGCCGGGGTGACAACCTGAGAAATGACAACCGTATAACTCAGCGAGCTGACGCAGCAGCTTCAGCATTTCTTCTAATTCAAACCTGGAACACGACGGAGACTCATTAACCACTGAACAGATTTCAATAAAACTCAAATAATCATCACTAAATATTAACTTCTCAAGTCAATTGAAGATGGCCGCCACACAAAACTGAGCTAAGCTAAAACAAAAATGGACACAAGTCAGTTTTAAAGATTTTAGGCTAGTTTTAATGTGGTCTGAGCTGAGAACCATCATCATCTGAGAAATATGTTTCCTTCAGTTTGACTAAGAAATGTTTTTATCCGTTTCTTTTATCAGTCGTCTGTTAAAACAACTCGCTCTCCTCTGATGTGGACGTCTGATTATTAAAAAGAGCGCAAAGAAAGAGAAACGCCTCGGCTCGTTGAAGCTTAAAGGAAAGAAAGCTAGAGGAAGTGCAGTGTGAATGCTTATTGCTGAAGAACAGCTGAAATTAGCTAAAAACATGTTGAAATGGAAGAAAAAACCTAAATTAGCAGAAGAAAGCAGAAAGAACGTTTTCCCAATAAGGTTTAAATAAGCAGAAATTAGCACAAAATTAAAAAAAATAGCTTAAAAAAAGTGGAAATTGGGGAAAAAATTGCTGAAAAGTAACTAAAAAGGCGTAAAGATACTTAAACTACCAGAAGAAGTGAAAGAAACTGAAATGAGCTCCAAAAATGTAGAATTAGCTGATAAAGCTAAAGTTAGCATCAAAAGAGCTAAATAGTAGCTGAAAGAGCAGAAAAAGACTGAAACCAGATAAAAGCTGAAAGGAAGCTGAAATTAGCCTAACAAAGTTAATTAGTCTGAAAGTAGCAGCAATTACAACTTCATTTATCTAAAAACAGCTGAAATTAGCTAAAAATGCTACAAACCTAGCTGAACGGGTAGGACAAGCTTAAATTAGCAGAAGAAAGCAGAAAGAACATGTTTACCCAATTTGGCTGAAAGAAGCAGAAATGAGCACAAAAAGTGGAAATTATCTGAAAAAAGCTGAAATTTGCA
>JBBPBX010000962.1:16785-31803 GCA_038048925.1 Garcialebias charrua | reverse complement strand
TGAAGTGACAGTCGCTGGAGTGGCTGAACTTCACTGTAAAGTAGGATGAATATTTATAGCGCTCCCTCGGCTGCGGACCTGGGCGAAGCTTCACTTGAATATATTCCAAACGCTTGAAACAAGCTGGGAGGCGCTCGATGGGACCCGTCACCCCTCCGCTCTCCGAGTCGCTTCGAAGAGGAAAAGCCTGAGCGGCTCCTTCAAAATAAAACGGACCACGTCTGCATTGTGGCGGCTCTGTGCGCAGGTATCACCCCGGTCGCTTCACCTTTTAACTAAGCTGCTCAGCCAGCTGCCGTGGAGCGCCACGTCCACTCTGAAGCTCTTTCACGCTCCTGCCGGGGTGAAAAGCTAAAGATCTGAGGGTGAACGTGCAGCTTGCACATGCACACTCAGGTCTGATCCACTGTCGGCACAACACAAAGACAATTACCTGGAATATCTTAAAGGTATTGTGACAATATGCTAAAACATAGACATCTTTAGAAAGAGGAGCTACTCAGTTTTGATTTTTTGTACACCGATGCTTCGAATAATGAATATATAAAAGTATTTTTTCACCGTTTTTGGGTGGAGAAAGGAGGGGCCAAACGCCGACACCTTTTTATGACGCAATGTAATGAACGCACATTGTAAATAACAATGGCAGTGATTATATAAACTGAGGAATTAAGCAATTTAAGTGAAGATTTGAGCGATTTGTCTTCAGTTTGGGAAGCCGAAGTTAGTTTGAGTGATGAACAAGAAACAGCTGGTTATGATGTAGGTCTGCAGCCGTATTTATTTTAGTCTTACTGTGCAGGGTGCGAGGGGGGCTCCGAGATTTTCATCTTTTGGGAAAGTGAAAAGGCTCACTTGTTCACTGGCGATGTTCTAGGGATGCACCGATCCACATTTCTCACTTCCGATCCGATCCGATACTTAAGAACAAGGTATCGGCCTATATCGATACTTTTCCGATCCGATACTGTTCAGGTATGTGAATCTGTATAACAAAATTTTTGTACTGAGATAATTCATTTTACCATTGTGTGAGTTAAACCCAATGAAGACATTATTGAGCCTTACAACAGGAAACTAACAAACTGTAACAGCACACAAGAGGCAAGTCTACCACACACATGTCCTTCTCACTCATGGTTCAGCTGGAAAAACTAAAAAAACGCTAAGCATGATGGGATAGACAACAAAATCCACTTCCTTAGTGGTTAAGGGGAGTGGCTGTGTTGTCTTTCCCATCATGCTTAGCTGTTTTTTAGTTAGTAAGACAGCAGTCGCAGAATGTGATGGAACACAAGTGCTCTTTGAAGCTGGATCGGAAATATCGGCAGGTTGGATCCGATATCCGATACTTAAATTATGCTGGTATCGGATACCGATACTGGATCGGATCGGTCCCATAATAATAATAATAATAATTAATTCAATTTATAACGCACTTTTCATTACTGAAAATCTCAAAGTGCTACACATATATTGAATGCTACACACATTCATAAACCGGTGGCGGCAGACTACCATGCAAGGTGCTTTCCAGTCCTACCGGGAGCAACTCAGGGTTAAGTGTCTTGCCCAAGGACACAACGACACATGGTGCGGGTCCCGGGAGTCAAACCGCCAACTTTCCGATCGGGAGACGACTGCCATTACCACTACACCACGGCCGCCCTCCCGGCATCCCTAGTTAGAACACCCAAATGCGACACAACGTACCGGCATTTTTCATGTTATACAAAAAAAGGCGATCTTGACAACAATGAAACTGCGTTCTAATAGCGGCTGCAGACAGAACTTCATGTCCCTACGTCACATGACGTCGCATGCGGAAGTACCCGGATTTCCCATGACGAAACACGGCGCCAAGTTTAAAATCACTTTGAGACAAATTTTCATTGATTTATCATTTTGCTTGTAAAAACAAACATAGTTGAATGATACAACATATATATGTTGTGCCACCATGTCACAATACCTTTAAACTGGGCAATAATCTGCGCTGTTTGATGTCAGCACATGGCACTTTTGCCTCTCGAGTCTTAAAAAGAGATTTAAACACTGGTTGCCTCTGAAAATGATCTGAAATGGACCAAACTGTTAAAACAACAAGCTTTTATTGGTAGATATTGACAGATGTATCAGTTTAAATGTGTTTTATTCAAGTTTAAACAATGTTCCTTTAACAACCATGTCGTCAAAGTTGGTTTTAAAGAAAGTAACTTGGGTTCTTGTTGGTTTTTACATTTTTTAATCTAAGGAGTTTTCAAGGTGCAGGTTTACCTTGACGAGTTAATAACCAGGTCAGAGGAGTTTGACTCTACGTGTTGTGGGGATTTGGAGACGTCTCGTGACCCGGTTCCTTGAGACATTTTGTGGCGGGTGCTGTGTGGGTCGTGGTCTCAGAGTTGCCTTTAAAGCCCGTCCAGTCTCTGCAGAACCAGAACTGGATCCGTGTCCAAACCCTGGGTATCAAGTTGAGCCTGGACCCCTCCAGGGCTTCCTGAACCCGTTACTGCTGGTCCACACGGGGGTCTGGTTTGGTCTGCCTTCATTTTGATGATGAGGTTTTGTGGCATCTTCGAGCCATGACCTTCAACGTGCACTGGAGCGGTTCACAGCAGGGGTTAAAGGTCAGATCCTCCAAGTCTGAGGTCGTGGTTCTCAACCAGAAAAAGGTTGAAACTTCCTCAAGTCTCTGCTTCAAGTGCAGAAGTTTGAGTCTGGTCCACGAGTGATGGTAGGATGGAGCGGGCGCTGCACCACTGGACTGATGACTCGTCTACAATAATGAGGCTGTTGCTCCAGTCTGTCATAGTGAAGAACATCTATATTCCTAAATGCTTCCAGACCCAGAACTCTCCGACGGGTTTATAGATCCTCTCAGGTCTGGGAACACCACAGGGTCCACTGTGAGGACCTGGAGAGTCTCTGCAGACAGGAAGTTCTGGACTTCCCTGCTGGACCCGTTGTCTCTGACCCGACCACAGACAGGCAACAGAAAATGTGTTTTTCACAAAAGAAGCTTAAATATTTTATATTTAAAGAAAATATGATTTTAATGCATCACTAGGGTGAGATATTTATCAAATAAATGTTGTATTTTTCAAAATAAAACATGGAAACTGCTCCAACTCCAAACAAAGGAGAGAGGAAATGATTAGTTTTACAGAAACTTGAGACATAAAAAGAAAAAGAGGGTTAAAATCGGATCCTGACAAAAGTTTATGGTGAGTTATTTTATTTTTTCTGCCATTATCAAAAACAAACTAAAGCTGAAGAAACGTCAGATTTCACTCGTCAGTATCGTGCATTAAAATGAATGCAGAGAATATAAATCACATGAAATGTTCCTCATTCTGCTTCTTCTGACTTTAACAAAGTGTCCAGACGTCGATTTAAAACAAACGTTTGTCGCTGCGTTGGTGGTTTGAACCGACGACTTCCCCCCTCAGGCCGAACGTTTACAGAAAGTGTTGTGCAAGTTCTCCGTTTGACGAGATGACGTCAGCCTCGGTTGTTCAAACAAAGCCGAGCGGCGAGGCAGAGGAGGTGATCTCTGCTGGTTCCTCCTCCGTCGTGTCACTGGTTCTCCTCCCTGTGACCCAGTTTGCTCCTGCGTGTTTTGGGCACTCGTCTCCCAGATAAACTCATTTGCTCCGGATCTTTCGGAGAGCGACGCCACACGACACGACGAGCCCACCCTCCTTTCTACCGGTGATGCTATTTGAGGAAGGAGGCGGCACAAGTGCATGTTTCTGTTCCTGTTAAGTGTGCAGGGCCCGCGGGGGGAGAGACGAGACAGAAAAAGCTCCCGCTGTCACAAACTGAAAAGAGGGTCTCTGGCGTCAGATGAGGCTCGGAAGTGCTGCACATCCAAAAAGTATGTGCCACACAAACACGAGCGCTGAGATTAATTCTGCAGAAAGGTCACGCCGAGCTGCAGCTTCTGTCTGAGAGCTGATGTCAAAGATCCCGTCAGAGCTGCTCCTCAAAGAGCGCAACACGCTTCTGCTGCAACAGAAGGCTAATTACCCAGAGTGCACCGAGACGGAGCGGCCCTCAAATTATTTATCATGCTGTCCCTCTTGTTCTCATCAGCCGAGTCATGATCCGACGGGATTGCTGCTGATCCTCAGCCTGCCTTTGCTCTCCTTCCCATTTGTCTTGAAAAGGCTCTTTAAAGGAAATTACACATACACACACACACACACACACATAAAAACAATTTCAATCAGCCTCAAGTTAATCTGCAGGATCAATAGAAGCTTTTAGAAATAACAGAATCCAAAGTCCTGATAGTTAACATTGATGTGTCGGATCATTAAAACAGTTTTGAGTCTTTGTTGAGCTGCAGCTTCTGGATGTTCTTCTCCGAGACACAAAGAAGTCCGACACAAAGCCTGCGTCAGCTCTGTGTTCAAAGAGAAATCAAACATGTGACGCGTACAAATTCAAGCACATGGACTGGATTTACAGATCTGAACTGGACTAACGGGTCGCTGCTGCAGCGCCACGACAACTGAAGCTTCAAGAGAAGTCTATTTTAAAGCAAGTGGCCATCCGGGCTCGAACCAGCTGCTGTTAGGCTGCTGGCAGTGGCGGCTGGTGGAGTTTTCTCCAGGGGGAGCTATAACTCTAAAATAGACTTATAAATAGGGATGGGAACCGAGAACCGGTTCTGTTAGAGAACCGGTTCTTAAAAGTCCAATTCCATGGAATTGTAGGATGCTTGTCTTAACGATTCAGCTTATCGGTTCTGCAGACTCCTGGTGGTGACGTATTTAAGCGCTGACATCACAGACATGCGCCGCGCCCGAAAAAAATAAATATTTCTTAGCTGACTTCATAGCAGACGTCCTTCTGAGCTTAACGAAATGTTCAAATCAGCTGGATTTAAAAAAAAAAAGTTCGCGGAATTTTAGGCAGGCGCCAGGCGGGTCAAACCGGACGCTTTCTTTCTTTAAATTTAGCTAAATAAACGCTTAAAAAATATAATTCTTAGCTGACTTAATAGTAGACGTACTCCTGAGTTTAACGAAATGTTCAAATCAGCTGGATTAAAAAAAAAAGTTCGCTGACTTTTATGCAGGCGCCAGGCGGGTCAAACCGGACGCTTTGTTTCTTTAAATTTAGCTAAATAAACGCTTAAAAATATATTTCTTACCTCACTATAGCAGACGGGCTCCTGAGCTGAACCAAATGTGAAATCAGCTGGATTTAAAAATCCGCGGTGTGGTTATGAGTGGTATCTTGCAAACAAAAACAGCTACATCCACAGCAGGGAGCGGGCAGCGACAGAGTCAGTCCGACCAAAGGAGGCTTTTTTCGAACACAGCAAGTAGAAACTTCTGGAAGTGGCCACTCTTCCTCTTCACTCTCTGAGTCCTCTGCTGGCTGCTGCCTACAGCGCCTCTATAGCGGCCGAAACTGGTACTGCACCATTTTCGCCAAAAATGAAAAACGAAGAATCAGAGCGAAAAATGAGTCTAAAAATATGGGAAAATATCCATAAATAAATTCTTTATGAACACAAATGGTTTACTATATTTTATTACCCAAATGAGAATTGATAACAGAATTGATAAGGAATCGAATCGATAAATGACATCGATAAAGGCATCGATATTGATAATTTCTTATCAATTCCCATCCCTATATATATATATATATATATATATATATATATATATATATATATAATATATATAATATATATAATATAATAATAATAATAATGTCTATTCCTGTCATCTGCGTATGTTCCCATACACAGACGAAATTCGTCTCTGCATTTAACCCAACCACCTACCAGGTGGTGCAGTGAGCAGCCCGAAAGCGCCCGGGGAGCTGGAGAAATAGGTGTGCACTCATAGACACCCCAAGCTGGGTAGTGGCCGGGGCGCGAACCCGCAACCTTCGGATCCGTAGTCAAAAGCCCTGCCACTAGACCATCTTGGCTCCTTAATATACATACATACATACATACATACACCGGTATACACAGTCCAGAATGAGATTGTAGCTGTAGGCTAAAAGCACCTCCTACTGCACTGGAAGGAGTTATGGGGATTCAGCCAATCTCCTGGTTCGAAACGAGGGTTAGCTCTCCATCTTCAGCAATAGACAGGAACCTGGCCTGTGTGAAACAGACTAAATAATCAATAACCCTGGATTTTACCAATATCAAAAACCATCATAAATAAAAGCAATACATGTACATGTTTTATCATCATTACTATAGTAATATAAGTACATAATGTAAATGGAATCAATCTCATTATTTGAGTACTCTTAAATATTCCTAATATTAAAGGTCCTGATATTGTATACTGTATTAGCACATATAGTAATATAATTTGCAGGGGAACCGACTTGGGACCCGAAGGACCCAGGTTCGAACCCCAGTCACGGCATACCTTGTGGTGTCTATGGGCGGTACACCTCATCCCCAATTGCCCCCCGGGCGCTTTCAATAGCTGCCCACTGCCCCACCTGGTGGTGGTTGGGTTAAATGCAGAGACTAATTTCGTCTTGTATGGAACATACACAGGTGACAAATGTGACATTATTATTATTATTATTATTATTATTATTATTATTTCACCATCTCAATGTACCTTCAATTTAAATAATAATAATAATAACGTCATATTTTTGTCATCTATGCATGTTTCCACACAAGACGAAATCTGACTCTGCATTTAACCCAATCACCACCAGGTGGCAGCGGGCAGCTATAGAAAGCGTGCCGGGGAGCAGTAGTGATTAGATGTGCTGCTCAAACACACCACAAAACTATGCCGTGACTGGGGTCGAACCATGGTCCTCTGGATCCCAAGTCCAGTTCCCTTGCCACTACACCATCTTGGCCACTGCTTCATTGTTAACACTGGGAACTAGTTACTTATTACAAAGTACAAGAGGCTTATTTTCATTATCCAGATCAATAAAAATGCAGGTGTTCAGAACACCATTGGTGACATTTAGTATAGAAAAGTATTAATGTGTAAAGGATTATGAGGAGGTCAATATTAATACTGACCTCTTTACCTTAATTAATTTACTTATTCAGATTGAATAGTAAATTCACGGATTCTTTTCTTTTTCAGTTTACCCAATATATCTGTGATCTTTATGATGGATAAATAAACAGAGCCATTAAGTGACAATGGACACGTTAACTTAGCTTGATATGTCAAAGAGACACTATCATTTATTTAAAATGAATCAACTAAATTAACACCATTACACTTGATTGACATGATTTCACTTTCTTTCAATTTAAATACGTCAGCACACTTGAATTTAACACAACAGACTTCAATACTAGATGTTAAACATATTTAGTCTGAGGGCTCTTTAAACTTAATTAGTTTCCAGCTTAGATTGAGAGGGAAAAGAGTAGGAGGAAAGATTTAAGAAGAAATTATCGTGAGCATGATACCAGAGTGACACTTCTCCTCCGACTTCTGCTAAAATCCAGGTACGTTTTGTAAACAGCTCTTTACCTTTCGACGACGAGTCTGATAAAGAAATGACACCAGCCTTCAGATGCACAGAGTCCTTTAGTCCCAGCACGTCCAAAACTGGTTTTAGTTTACGTTTCAACGTCTCCTGGTTTCGCTTGGTCATCAGAGAATATGTCAGCTCCTGGCCTCTGACTTCAAGATAAACTTATTCCAGGAAGGAATAAACAAAGTTTTTGAGCTTACACTCGTTCGAAGTGGACCCATAACAACATGTTATCAGTCCCAGCTGGATGACGAGTCCTTAGCGCGTGACTGGTGGTCATTCAGCTCTTTTGGGAAGGTTCACATCTCTTTTGAAGCTCCCAGAAACTCTGAAGCGTTTCCGCACAGTTAGAACTTAAAAAGCGACTTAGAGAGGAGTTCACTTGCCTTATCAGACCCAAGGTTACAGCCAGAGCAGAGGGAGATTTGTTTAGGAAAAGACAGAGAAGCTGGAGCCTTGTTCATGAAAAACAACGGATTAACCTGTCTTCTGACTTTCTAAACAAAACCGTCTGGTCTATGTGACCCGAGATTTCACCTTTAACACAGCAGTGAACACAGTTTAACTCTTACAGAATAACACAGCTTAAAAGCACACATCATGAAAATGACAAAAGTTATTCTTTTGATCACATCAGCCTAAAATCAAAGATAGAAATAGTCTCTTTTTGGTGACTATGTTATCAGATTATAGCTAAATGAATGATTTTGTAGTAAATGTCTTGCTTTACTGAGAGGTCAGTAAAGGTCATCACTGGACAGTTCAAAAACCTTAGTTTGACCCTGGGTAGGTCCACTACAAATGTTTGATCATTATTTTTTCTATTAGCACATTAAAATTAATATAGCAATATAATAGCACTGATTTAGCACAAACGCCCAATACAGTAACCTGGAGGCTAGCGCTAGCATGCTAGCTCCAGAAACAAACAAACTCACCAGTTCCAACTTTCAAAATTAATTTTTTGAAAGAATATGAAAAATAGCATAAGAATTTATATGAATCGTTGTTTGAGTTGATGTAGTCTTTAATTTGGTGATGTGGTTAACTTTGAGAAGCCTCTGTTTGTTGGTTGGGAGTTGTTTTTTGTCAATTTACATACAGTGTTGTCTTCTGTCAGAGACCTCAAGGGAACCCCCTACTGTTAAGGTGTGATCTGTCAATTTACATGTATGTGTTACCTCAGCCTGAAATTTACATATGATGGTGCGTGGTTCTGTTATAAATCCAAACTTCTCACAGTTGTTCATGGAATTGAGAAAGCCTCCTGGATGGGAGTCGAAACGTTTTCTGTTACAAATAAAGTCCAGTTGATCTTGTATTGAACGCCTTTTTGACTTATCATGTCCTGGACGACTGAGAATCTTCACCAGCATGTGGTTAACTTTGTCCTTTGTTGTGAGTATATTTGGATATAAAAAAGGGCAGAGATTATAAGATTTTTCTTCATCTGCTGCCTTTCATTTTATTTCGAATGTATGTTTTTATAAAAAAATAAATACACAGTCTTCTGAAGGTTTTGTCACAAACGGAGACATCTAAAAGTTGAGAGGCATATCAGTCAGAAATAACAACATAGACATCAGATAAAGGGTTTTTAAAGTCTACCTGCAACATAGCCTGGTTGTGAGTGTCACTGCACGATCTGTTCTGGGACTGGAAGCATGATCTGTACAGTACTGTGCACCTGTACTCTGTGCGCAGGAGAGTACGGGTGCGGGGGGTGGATGTTCTGCCCGACTCTCAGCTACTACCACCCCACAGTCCCGCTCAATGTCTGTGAACTTCAAGTTGTTACTTCCTGTTTGCTCAGCTTGATTAGCTGTGGATGCCATTTTAAAATGGACCGACTCTAAATATTAGTTCTAGACTCAGAAGGTTTTGTTCACATCCATCTAGTGGTTCATAAGATATTTTGCTAACACTCAGACGTTATTGCTGCTTCATCAGCAGTAGAGGATAAAACCAGCAGGGTGTGGTTCCTGCCTTCAGACAGAGTAAACCTTGAAATGTTTAAAACAGATTAATATCTTACTGTGAATGACAGACTTAATTCAAAATTATTAATAATTAATAACTAAACAATGGACTCATGGGTTGGACGCCGTGGACCTTTGAGCAAGTCATTAAATGTTTAATCATCACAGTTAGACCAAATTAACTTGTTCAGTTTGAAAACAAAAGACGCCGCTTCACCAAACCTGAACAAATTATTTGTTTTACTTTAAAGGACAAAGAACACTTCAGGTGAGCTTTAAAACTTTTATTTATATATTTATGTATTTATTGCAAAGCTGGCTGGGTTTTTTTGTCATTTACATTTCTTGGAATGAGCTCCTTCAAACAGAAAACTTGACTGAAAAGAGAAAAATTGTTGAAACTTTAAGATTTCTGGAGTGTTTTCCAGCTCCTACTTGATCAATTCATTTGTGTTTTACTGTTTCCGGACCGTGTCTTTATTAAAATTAAATGTTTTCTGTAATTCAGACTCGTCTTCTGCGGGGGACCTGTTAGGTGGAGTGGAGGATTTGAATCCAAAGCAGCTGCACTTAGTTACAAAATCAGCGACACTATTAAATTATGCTGATCACCCCGAGCTCTTTGTGTGTTTCACCTCGGCCTCCTGCAGCCGGCGGCTCTCCGACTTATTTCCTGAAGTGCCGTGCCAAAAGGAATAAAGGTGCTTTCTGCTTCCAGGATTATAATCATTCCCGATTTTATTCATCGTAATTGTTCTCTGATTGCAGTCATTTGTATGTACTCATAACATTAGTGGGGTTTTCACCCATGGTGGCCACGAGCTGCATGTTTTTATATACTGTATACAGTGTGTGTGTTTCTCTTTTAAGATTGTGTGTGTTTAAAGAGCAGATGTCCCTCTTTGTCAGTCACAGCAGCTTATATTGATGAATTCACACACAGTCATATTTTGGATGTTTTCATCCAGGAAGTGATACAAGTTAGGATTTAATAAGAGTTTATAGTATTTTATAGGCTGATAGACAGTTGATGTAATTTATTTTGAGCCCACTTTATCAGGTTTAATGGGTTTACTTCTACTAGATTTTTCGTTGTCGTGACATGTTTCTGTTTTTAACAGAAAGTTTATTTTTTTCTACTTTTTGTCTCTTAAGAACTTTTTCAACAAATGATAAATCCCAGTTGGCGTTGTGAAACATGAATTCATCCCCGGGAAAATGAGCGCCAGACGTTTTTTATGTACTCACAACTGTTTGGATCAGATTAGTTTTAAACTCATAATGGTTTATCAGTTTGTTCTTCCATTATTTGCCTGTCGTCCTTATTGCTGTCTAGCTGATAATTCACAGCATTGATCTGGAAAAACACATTTAAAGGACGTTTAAATTGGGCTGATTAGATCGATGACAATCCTGTTTTTTCACCAGTTTTAAAGACGTCGTAAAGAATTATTCAAGTCTTCGACAGTTTTGGGCATAAACACTGCTCAACTTTGTGGGGAAATGGTTGCAACTGAAGTGCTAGTATTCCTTGAAGGAATGCATATTGCCCGCCAACCGTCATGCCAGGCCGTTAAACTTAAACCATGAGAAGAAACAAAGATAGGGCCGCTCTAATAAAACCTTGTAATGATGTAATTTATGCACAAACACGTGTAAGGTGTCTTCAGATGTATGCCGGCCCCATATAAGCAATACAAGCCGCTGCTCAGTGGCCCCGGGGCCGGTAGGGGGGGCCCAGGAGTGCCCTACTACCCACAAAAGACTAGTTGGCACATGGTTTAATCTAGTTGTAAATATATATGGAAAAAAATTCTGCATCTGATGCTTTTATTTTGTCGAAAATCTCTCACTAATGCAGTTTACTCAAAAGAACCACACTCGACGATTGGAGAAGATACTTAACCAACATTTTACTCACAAGGACCCATTCAAGACATGTTCCATGCATCAATACATAATGCATGGAACATGTCACAGAATAGTTATCTGCACAGAGTTGAATAGAGTCATCTGCGTAGAGTCAACTGTCATCTGCATAGAGTCAAATAGAGAAATCAGCATTGAGATGAATAGTCATATGCGTTAAGCCAAATAGTCATCTGCTTAGAGTCAGATAGAATCATATGCATAGTCGAATAGAGACATCCGAATAAAGTCAGCAACATAGAGTTGGATAGAGTAATCTGCATAGAGTTGAATAGAATCATCTGCATAGAGTTCAGTAGTCATCTGCGTTAAGTCGAATTGTCATCTGGATAGAGTCAGCCACATAGAGTTGTATAGTCATCTGAATAAAGTCAGCAGCATAGAGTCGAATAGAGTAATCTGCATAGAGTCGAGTAGTCATCTGTGTTAAAGCTGCTATATGTAACTTTTCTAACAATATATTTTTAACATATTTCTTCACTCTGTCACTAGATTGATGTTAGAGAAGTAATCTCTGAAAAAAACTAAAAAAAAATATTGTCCCCTTGCTTCTCCAGGTGGTAAATAAGCATTTCTAAAAAGAAAAAGTGACCCGCCATTTTCCAGCCAATAAAAACAAAGTTTGTAACCAGCCAATAAAAACCGAGCTTGAATTTGAATCAGCCAATAAAAACAGAGCTTGAATTTGAATTTTAACAGACCACAAGGGGGCAGAGCCATATATGGCTCTGAGGGGGAGGGATCAGAATGCTTTGCTTGTTGAAATTTTTTCTAAGTGCTGATGTTCTACAGAAACTGCAGACTGAACCTTTAAGTCAAATAGTCATCTGCATAGAGTCAGATAGTCATCTGCATAGAGTCAAATAGTCATCTGCACAGAGTCAAATGGTCATCTGCATAAAGTCAAATAGTCATCTGCGTAGAGTCGAATAGAGTCATCTGTGTAGAGTCGAATAGTCGTCTGCATAGTCTGATAGTCATCTGGATAGTCAGCCGCATGGAGTTGAATAGTCATCTGAATAGAGTAACCTCAATAGTCATCTGCGTAGAGACGAATAGTCATCTGAATAGAGTCAGCCTCATAGAGTTGAATAGAGTCATCTGAATAGAATCAAATTGTCATCTGTAGACTTTCATACAGCAATAGAGTCCAGCGGGCATTCTCTCATAGATAGCCCGTCAGACACACAGACATGATCCATGGCTGTCTACGAGTCGCCTCCAGATGTGATAAGAGAATGTTGTGGGCATGTTCTCATGGCAACAACGCCAATGAGGCACTGCAAGTCAGCGAGATGGCCTCCAGGTCAAGATATGAAAGTATTTCTGGAGACAATTTGATTGTTTGTTCTCAGGGGAAGAATGCTTATACAACGTCCATAACCGTTGACCAAAACTTCTCTGACATTTTGTCTTATCAGAACACACACTTTTTACTACTGAAGCCTTAATTGCTGCTGCTGAAAAAATATTTAATTTGTACCTAAACACAACGCTAAACTAAGCCCCTCCCCCAAATCCCGAGCCTTTTGTCATAACTTGACACTCCGTCAATCAAGTAAATATTGTTAGCTCACTATATTAAACTTCCCTTGTTCGAAGCACTGTTCACAGTCAGTAAAGAGTGGGTAAATGGTGTTGGGGTTGTGTTGGGGGCCAGCGCAATATCTGTAAAAGTCACTGAGTTGGAGCCATTTTTGTTTTGACTGATACTAATTACAACAGCTGTGGCGGCCATCTTGAATCAGGGCGACAGCAAGTGATTGAGAGTTTTGCTCTAATCTGTCCGGTGGTTTGAGATATTTTGCTAATACAACTGACAAATAAATACACACACATAAAAAATAATGTCCCCTAGGGGAGGACAATAAATCCACATTGCTCTTTTGAAATGAAACATTTTTCACAATAACCTCATTCTGCCCAAAAAACACTGTCACGTTGTTGCAGCAACAAAAATCCTAGTTTCTGCACAATTCTTTGTGTTTTCAATCCCTCGGCTTTTCTTTCGCCACCCTCCAGCCCTCGTGCCTCTTCATAAAAGTGCCTTGCTGAAAGGAATAACGGCGCCCTTTGATTCATCGTTGCTGATTGCAGTCATTTCTAACGTCAGCGATGGCGGCCGCTTTGGTCAGACATTTTGTGCTGGTGTGTGCTTGTTCAGAACTTCATCTGGGTTTTCAGAGTCCGTCGATGTGAGATGAGTTCTTTGTGGCAGCTGGTGGGTGGTGGGGGGCGTTGTGGAAGCACACAGTAGCTGTGGTGTTTTCATCCTCAGGCACTCTGTGAGAAATTAACTTGTATAAAAAGTGCAGTCGTCTAAAAAAAGGACTGTTTTGGTTTAAAATTATAAAATGTTTTGAGGAGCTTCAGTTTAATGGAAGAAAAGTGAGAACACTTGTTGTTCTGGTATCCCTCATGGCGGCGTCCTTTGGGAGTGTTAGACCTTTAAAACCTCTCTTTTTCCTCCTCATCCCTCCTTTCCTGCCACATTCTTTTCCACATTTGGTTTTGGTCCTCATCCCTCCATCACCCAGTTCTTCTTTTCGTTCGTCGTTGTTCCCGTAGACCCCCACCAGCGGCCCTCCAACACTGAAGCTGCCATTTTTTAAAATTGTCTAAGTGAACAACGCTGAGCCATTCAGGGGGTACGAGCAGGCAGAATGAGAGGAAACAAGATTTTTAATGGTTAATTTGTGTCAAAATAAACGTCTGAATCCGATGTTTTACTGAATCTGATTTATTATTTTTATATGATAATCTTCATCTTCAACACAATTTAACAAAACAATATTTACAACTTCAAGAAATATAAAATAATTGGGCTCAAGTAAACCTGCTGTGAATTCCATTAAGGCATATTTTTATACTGTATTGTATTTCTACATTTAAAGATTGGGGATTTAGCCAAATAAAAACAGGTGTTTTGGTACACAAAGTATATTTATATTTTCCTAAAGGTAATGATGTGCTGTTGGTTTTTAAACCTGCTAAATTGGCCTTTTTTAATCAAATAGAGATTCAAAAGAAAACCTTTTTTGTTGCTTCTCATAATTTACACAATAAACATTATTGACTCTGAAACCCAGAGATCATTGATTAAAAATAACAATAAATGTCTGATTACAAATGAACAGAATAATTAGACTAAAATTTTGAACTAAAAGAATGTGAATTTAACAGTCTGATTGTCCTTAAAGTGCACTTCAGATTTATATAATAAGTCAAACAAATCAGAGATTCTGGTTCCTGAACACAACACCCAAACCCAGAGCTTTTTTTTTTTTAATTAACACTTTGATTTTAGTGCCTAAAACTTACTGTTTTGTTTCTTTTTCCTTTCACTCAGATTATTATTATGTTTTTGCCTGAACCTTACTAATTAAACTCCGTATTTTACTTTAAACACAAATAATTTCATTGTAACCAGTTTTGTCTCAGATTTTGCTGCCTTGAGCAAGTTTTTGCCTTTAACCAATGACTATATGATTCTTAAACCAAACTAAAAAGTATTTTAGTCTAACTCTTTCTGAACAGACTGTTGCATAAACCTGACTCACCCTGACCTGAACACCAGGGGTGATTCTAGAATCTGACTTTT
>JBBPBX010000962.1:0-16616 GCA_038048925.1 Garcialebias charrua | reverse complement strand
AAGTAGATATACTGTATTTCCTACATTCTAGTGTAGCCTATTTTAACGTGTTGTTAAACATCTTCGTTTACCTACATCATAAACACTTGATTCTTAGATAACTCTGTACAACAAGTAGCGCTAAGCTAGCGGCGTGCAATACAGAATGTGCTAGCTAAGATGCTACAGACGTAGTGCTCTGCTTTACATCACACAACCTGCTAGACACTTTGTACAAAATCAGTTCAGTGTTTGATCACAACGAACAATAACTAAACTTGTGCCACCAGAGGTTACAACATGTATCTACATTTAAAACACACAAAACAAAACGCATCAAGCTTCCACCATTAATTTAACCATTACTGTAATTGTGACAAAAAAACAGAGGATTTACCTGCAGTTACCTTCGTACAGATGAACGTGTGGTACTTCCTGCTTGTAATCAGCTGATCATGAGGTCGGCCGCAGGGCTTTGTCGTCTTTTACATTTTCCCAGACTCAGTTTAGGTTTTGAAATAAAATAAACTGTATTCCACCCTCTAAACCAGGGGTGTTAAACTCACTTACAAAAGGGGCCAAAATTAAAACTTTTTTCAAAGTAAGGGCCGGTTTCAGAATCTACATGAACTCAAGTTAAACACCCAACATCTTTTCTTGGTTACAGGTTCCTCAACAAGAGTTTGGTCTCACTTGATGTTCTCTGTTGCATTTTCAACATCATAATCAAAGATTTCTGACAAAAATTAAAGTGATTAACGTATTTATATTTAAAATAACATCTTGGGGGGCCAGATAAGATGTCAACGAGGGCCAAATTTGGCCCCCGGGCCTTGAGTTTGACACACATGCTCTAAACACTCAGAGTAACTCTGTCTGAACTTCATGTTCTCCACTGACAATGTTTAACCTTTTTTCTGATGATGTTTCGTGAAACCCCTCTGACCTCAAAGTGCTCGTAATGCAAAACCCCGACAATGTTATCAGAGGGAAAGGGGGTGGAGCTTCTGGAGGTAAGGGGCATTTCACTTCAGGACGTGGCATAGTGGTAATAGCAGTCATCCCCCGATGGGAAGGTTGGCGGTTCAAATCCCGGTTCCCCACACCTTGTGTCGTTGTGTCCTTGGGCAAGACACTTAACCCCGAGTTGCTCCCGGTAGGACTGGAAAGCACCTTGCATGGTAGTCTGCCGCTACCGGTGTATGAATGTGTGTAGCGCTTTGAGATTTTCACTACTGAAAAGCGCATTATAAATTGAATTCATTATTATTATTATTATTATTATTATTATTATTAAAATGAGGTCGCTGAATGGTCAGTTAATGATGAGCCTGCTGGATTGATTGACAGGTGGAGTCAAGGATCCCACTGGCCCATTTAAGACTGTCATCATTTTTTCCAAATTTATTCAATAATTTAGTGACTAAAGTTGAGAACTGAGTTTCTTTACAAAATCCTAATGATGGTTTCTTAATTTTTCAGGGGTGCTCAGTTAAAGTTTATGGGGGCTTGAGCACCCCCAAAAGGAGCCTAGAATGTCCACTGGTGAACACAGTTGGATTATTAAACCTAACCAGGTTTGTTTCATTCCTGTGAACAAACTATTCTCCAAATCCTGCTGCGCTCTTTTGCAGTATAGACGTCACCGCTTTGTTCAGGTTAGCCTAAATGCTGCACTGAAACTTCTTTAAGCTGCTGGAAACTTTAAAAACGTTAAAGATTCCTCGTCAAAAAGTCAGTTCCCGCCTCTCTGCAGTGCTTTGCCAGGAACGTGCAGATTATACTCCATAATAAAAATCATTCTGAATGCAATTCATCTTCAACCTAGAGATTCTACATTTTATTTTTTCTTGCAAACAGAAGTGTATGACGGCCTCGAGGTCTTGAAACAGCAGTGAGACTAAAGCCGACACGTTTGCTGATGAATATCAAACCTGTTCTCGTGCACGTCGGTGAAAAGTTTATTTTTCTGTTTCTGCAGAATAAATCTGTGCAGTTTGACATTTCATGGCATTCGGCAGTGAGAGCTGCTTTCAGCCCAGCAGAACCATCTTAAATTCCATACTATTACGTTCAGCCTTTTAGGAGAGTACTTGTTTCTCTGTTTTATTTATTTAATTTTAAGAGGGATGGTTAAGTGCAGGCCTGGGGCTCGGTGTGTTTGTCTGATTGCTGCTGCAGCCCCCACACTGCCGTGTTTCGGCACAGCACTTTAAACAGGGCCTGTTATTTCAAATCCATTTAAATCGTGTGTGATACAGTTACAATTTCAGACCGCCGGAGTGTCACTTAGACGGATAATAACATTATAGCTGCAGATTTGGGCCGACCCGAGCCGTGGAGCGAGCAGCAAACAGAAACAAAGATTACCGGGAGAGCAACCACTTCTATGTATAGCACGCTGCGTTGATGTATGCTTTAATCCAGCTTCATGCAGACTAGGGCTGTGTAATAATATTGATTTTGCAATATATTTTGCGCTATTCATCCGCAAGTATTGTAACATCCAACTGTCACCCTGCTCACTTACTGCTTGCTTCGTCGGGAGAGTGATTAGGTCATCCAGCCACTAGTGTCGCTGTAGAGCATTTATGCCAAGTTACCCGCCTAGTAGATACTTGATTTACACGGAAGAAGTGCGGGCAGTGTAATGGCGGCGAATATCGTTCCAGCACCCTCTTGTTTTAGAGCAGATGTGTGGGTGCACTTCGGCTTCAAAAAGAAGAAGGATAGTGACTTTATGGATAAAACTCTAGCGGTCTGCATAGTTGGTGCTTTTAATCAGTTTTCAGTTAAATTAATTCAATCCAAGTCTAGAAAAGTCACAAAATGTCACCAAAATCACTCTGTCCCTCTAAAATCTTTCAGAAAATCGCAAACGTGTATTGAATTGTATCGTTTTCTGAATATCGCAATATATATTGTATCGTGAGCAGAATATTGTGCATCGTATCGTGAGATTATTGTATCACTACAGCCCTAATGCAGACTTGTACAAATACATGCTCACCCGCCTGTCATTACAGTGTGTGGTAATCAGACGGCAGTATGATTATAAAAATGTAAAAAACATCAACAATCTGTTTTTTATATCTAAATATTGGTCCCTACAAATTTACCAGAGCATAAATAATAAGAGAACCACTGTGGCAATAAAAACATTACACTATAAATGTTTCTGACTTTAAAGTTGAACCTTTTATAAAGCAAAATAGGTTTTACATTTATATTTTATATATAAATTGGTTTAATTATTTATTTACTGTTAGTCTGTAAATGCTCCTTCCTGAGTGCTCAGGTTGTTTCTGAGCAGCTTTTTACTTATTTAACTCAGCTATTTGTACTTCTTTACAAAACCTGTGACTTTAAAATGAAATGAGAACAAATCTGGACCGAGCTTCTTTGTTTCTCTGCTCGTCAGATTCATAGTGAGGATCCTGCAGAGAGATAAAATGTTGAATATGACTCACAGTTTGTGTGTGTGTGTGGGGGGGAACAATTTTTATTAAAATAGATTTTTATTAAACACAGTCTGGCATTTCCTGTCCTCGTTTTTCCTTCTTTTGAGGGGCTCTCTGGTGTAACAGAGCTGCTGAAATGAAAATAAAATAATTACTAAATACTACTTCCATATTTGCAATATTCATCTGAAAATATTTTCTCCATATCAGAACATTTGGTAGCAATAAATCCTGTAATACAGCCCAACATTGGTGGGTACGTAGCAGGTGTGTGGTGGGTACACACCTTATATACAGCAGATAAGTACTGGGTACCTACCAGGTACCAGTTAAATACCAGGTAAATATTGTGTACATACTGAGTACATGGCACGTAGGGGGTATGAACAGAGTACCAACCAGGTAAGTATGTGGTACATATCTAGTATTTAACCAAGTAAATATCAGGTACCGGTACATACAGGGTACATTGGGTGTTTGGTGTTTTAGGGGTGTTTGGTGTTTCAGTGTTGGTGTTAATTTTCATACTTTTATACTATTATGAAAAAACTCAGGACAGTGTTACACTTTTTTACTATTTTATGCTTATGTGTATTAAATGTTTTAGTGTTTAGTGTTTAGATGGTTACTGTTGCACCGAGGGACTGAGAGAAACGCAATTTCGGTCCTGTGTATGTCCTGTACATATTGCAGTTCTGACAATAAAGTTGACTTTGACTTTGACATAGCAGCTACCTGGCTTGTTAGTAGCAGATACCTAGTGGGTAAAGACTGTATAACTAGCAGGTAAATACCAGGTACATATTTGTACTTGATAAATACCAGGTAAATATCAGGGACATACTGGGTATATGGCAGGTGTCTGGCTTGTTAGTAGCAGGTAGCTGGTATAAAGTGAGTGCATAGTGGGTGAAGACCTTGTACTACCAGGTAAATACCAGGTACATACCAGGTTAGTATCTGGTTTTGTACTTTGTAAATACTGGGTAAATATCAGATACATACTGGGTACATAGCAGGTATCTGGCTTGTTAGTAGCAGGTACCTAGCTGGTATGAAGTGGAAGTGTAGTGGACATGACGGGGTCCACTATGATACGTCTTTTTTAACTGTTCCAGTGATAACCTTTACTGACCTCTCAGTAAACAGACATTTAGTTTTTTTTAGTTTGAATCATACAACATATTCATTCACAAAGAGACTATTTCTATTCTTTGATTTTGTTCTAATACAAATATAATCAAAGCATTCACCTGTGTTATTCATGAGCAGTGTTGTACTTTACAATATGTTTTATGATCACATATGTTATATGCTGTGTTATTCTTTAATGTGAAGCATTACTGTGTCACTTCTTCAAATGAAGGTGTCTAATGGTGTCAGAGTTTAAATTTATGTCAAGTTGAGCTTTTCAGATTTGTTTTAGAAATGTTAAGACGCTAGTCCAAGTATCTTATAAATGGCTCCTCGATGCTTCTCATTTCCAGACACTTTCCCTAAAACAATCCTCTTTGTTTTCTAAGAAAACTCTCTGTTGACCTCGAAATCTAAAGCTTCACGTTATCACTCCCTTCTCCTGATCAGACCAATCAGAAGACTGAATTTTCTGGTCTCAACACTTTAGTAAAAGCGTTTGCTTCCGTGAACGTTTCAGAGTTGGAAATGACAGCGAGACCTGACAGCTCTCGGTCTTTATTAGCTGGGTAGGCTGCAGTCACGAGTCAAAGACTGGCTTATCAGCTGGGACTTGTGGATGACTCCATTAAGTTCACAGAGCAACAGCTCACTAGTTCTGAATGAATTTTCTTGAGGAACGCTTTATTTTGAAACTAACCAGTACGTGTCGCTGTCTCTGACGGAGAAAGCAGGCGTTACGATGCGTAGAATCCATAAACACGCCGAGGTACAACCAGACTTCACGGGCCTATGACCTGTGAAGCTCGGATTGCTTCTGCAACTCTACCAACCGAGACGGAACGTCTAACAGGTACAGAGTTTCTGATGTTTACTGGAACGTGCTGTGGAGTCGGGCTGGTTTTCATATGGAGAAGTGTCACTTTCTGGTTTAAACTCAAAATAGATAACTTCCTCTTAAACCTCTCCTTTTGTCTCATTCTGAGCTGGTAACTACTTCTTAAGATAAGAGCCCACAGATAAAAAGTATTATTGTCATCCTGTACTGATGTCTGTTGTGTTACAATTATATGTGCTGATGCGGTTAATTTGTAAGAAATTGAAATCAGTCAATCAAGTGTAACGGTGTTAATTTTAGTTTATTTATTTTAAATAAAAGGCAGTGTCTTTGGGCATACCGACTAAAATCAACGTTTCACTTACGGTTTATTGTCCATCATAAACGATCACAGAAATATTGGGTAAACCTGAAAAAGAAAAGAATCCGTGAAATACTTTTCAATCTGAACAAGTAATTAATTAAGGTAAAGGGTGTCAGTTTAATACTGANGTGTTTTTGTTTCTGCTCTGCCCGCAGTGACGACGGCAGCCATCTTGGATTAGACGCCCTGCTGCTGAGGCGCAGGCGTGTTCTCTGACAGATTATTAACACGCTTTGCATTTGCCCTCCAAGAAACTCCATCAATCTTCTGAGCTCTGCTCGTCTCCTCGGGGGAACCGGCGCTCCTCCCGCCTCACCTCTGGATTCAATAAAAACCTCTTCCTGTATTCAATCCTGACTCCTGTCACCTGTTGGGAATTGTCTGAAATAAACAGCAAACCCTGCGGACGTAATCTGTGACATCAGACGAGGTTTCATCAAACTCTTTCCTTGGCAGGAAGAGGAAGACGCAGCAGATTAATGACGAGTTTCTGTTTGTGTTTCCAGCTGCGTCTGTAGTTAACTCCATCTGTCTGCCGCTAATTTGATCTGTTACGTGTCCTTTATTGGTTTAATTTATCCTAATCCGTCTCTAATCTAATCTGCCTGTAAATGAGTTGAAGATAAACTACTGTAGGAATCAGAGAAGAAAGAAATTCCTCTAAAGACATGGAGGCGATCAGTTTTCAGGCGGCTGTGTGAGGAGGCAACAACTTTATTTCTTTGTTTGAGTTAAAATTTTAATAATAGTAATAATAATTCTTTATTCATTTCATATCCATCCATCCATCCATCCATTTTCTTCCGCTTATCCGGGGTCGGGTCGCGGGGGTAGCAGCCTAAGTAGGGAGGCCCAGACTTCCCTCTCCCCAGCCACTTGGAGCAGCTCCTCTGGGGGAATCCCAAGGCGTTCCCAGGCCAGCCGAGAAACATAGTCCCTCCAGCGTGTCCTGGGTCTTCCTCTGGGTCTCCTCCCGGTGGGACATGCCCGGAACACCTCCCCAGGGAGGCGTCCAGGAGGCATCCTAACCAGATGCCCGAGCCACCTCAACTGGCTCCTCTCGATGTGGAGAAGCAGCGGCTCTACTCCGAGTCCCTCCCGGATGACTGAGCTTCTCACCCTATCTCTAAGGGAGAGTCCAGCCACCCTGCGGAGAAAACTCATTTCAGCCGCTTGTATCCGAGATCTTGTTCTTTCGGTCATAACCCAAAGCTCATGACCATAGATGAGGGTGGGAACGTAGATCGATCGGTAAATTGAGAGCTTTGCCTTTTGACTCAGCTCTCTCTTCACCACGACAGACCGGTACAGCGCCCGCTTCACTGCGGACGCTGCACCTATCCGCCTATCGATCTCACGCTCCAGTTTTCCCTCATTCGTGAACAAGATCCCGAGATACTTAAACTCCTCCACTTGGGGCAGGACCTCCTCCCCGACCCGGAGAGGGCACGCTACCCTTTTCCGGCTCAAGACCATGGCCTCGGATTTGGAGGAACTGATCCTCATCCCGGCCGCATCACATTCAGCTGCAAACCGCTCCAGCGAAAGCTGTAGATCACGAGCTGATGAAGCCAATAGGACCACATCATCTGCAAAAAACAGAGAAGCGATTCTAAGGCCACCAAAACGGATCCTCTCAACACCTTGGCTGCGCCTAGAAATTCTGTCCATAAAAGTTATGAACAGAATCGGTGACAAAGGGCAACCTTGGCGGAGTCCAACTCTCACCGGAAACGAGCCTGACTTACTGCCGGCAATGCGGACCAAGCTCTGACACCGGTCGTACAGGGACCTAACAGCCCATATCAATGGGCCTGGTACCCCATACTCCCGGAGTACCCGCCACAGAACCCCCCGAGGGACGCGGTCGAATGCCTTTTCCAAGTCTACAAAGCACATGTAAACTGGTTGGGCAAACTCCCACGCACCCTCCAGGACCCTGTTGAGGGTGTAGAGCTGGTCTAGTGTTCCACGACCAGGACGAAAACCACACTGCTCCTCCTGAATCCGAGGTTCGACTATCCGACGGACCCTCCTCTCCAGAACCCCTGAATAGACCTTACCAGGGAGGCTTAAGAGTGTGATCCCTCTATAGTTGGAACACACCCTACGGTCCCCCTTTTTGAATAGGGGAACCACCACCCCAGTCTGCCAATCCAAGGGAACTGCCCCCGATGTCCACGCGATATTGCAGAGTCGCGTAAGCCAACACAACCCCACAACATCCAGAGCCCTAAGGAACTCAGGACGAATCTCATCCACCCCCGGAGCCTTGCCACCGCGGAGCTTTTTAACCACCTCGGCGACCTCCGCACCAGAGATTGGAGAGCCCGATCCAAAGTCCCCAGGCTCCGCTTCCTCAGTGGAAGACGTGCCAGTAGGATTGAGGAGGTCTTCGAAGTATTCCGCCCACCGACTCACAACATCCCGAGTTGAGGTCAACAGCACGCCATCCCCACCATAAATGGTGTTGGTCGCGTACCGCTTTCCCCCCCTGAGACGCCGGATGGTGGACCAGAATCGCCTCGAAGCCGTACGGAAGTCATTCTCCATGGCCTCTCCGAACTCCTCCCACGCCCGAGTTTTTGCCTCAGCAACCACCCGAGCCGCATGCCGCTTGGACTGCCGGTACCTATCTGCTGCTTCCGGGGTCCCACAGGCCAAAAAGGCCCAATAGGACTCCTTCTTCAGCTTGACAGCATCCCTCACCGCCGGTGTCCACCACCGGGTTCGAGGGTTGCCACCACGACAGGCACCAACAACCTTGCGGCCACAACTCCGATAAGCTGCCTCGACAATAGAGGCGCGAAACATGGCCCACTCGGGCTCAATGTCCCCCGCCTCCCTCGGAACGTGTTCAAAGCTCTCCCGGAGGTGGGAGTTAAAGCTCCGTCTTACGGGAGACTCTGCCAGACGTTCCCAGCAGACCCTCACAATACGTTTGGGTCTGCCAGGTCTGACCGGCATCCTCCCCCACCATCGGAGCCAACTCACCACCAGGTAGTGGTCAGTTGACAGCTCCGCCCCTCTCTTCACCCGAGTGTCCAGGACATGCGGCCGCAGATCAGATGAGACGACAACAAAGTCGATCATTGAACTACGACCTAGGGTGTCCTGGTGCCAAGAGCACATATGGACACCCTTATGCCTGAACATGGTGTTCGTTATGGACAATCCATGACGAGCACAGAAGTCCAACAACAGAACACCACTCGGGTTCAGATCAGGGGGGCCGTTCCTCCCAACCACACCCCTCCAGGTCTCACTGTCATTGCCCACGTGAGCGTTGAAGTCCCCCAGCAGAACAAGGGAGTCCCCAGGAGGCGCACCCTCCAATACCCCCTCCAAGGACTCCAAAAAGGGTGGGTAATCTGCGCTGCCGTTCGGCGCATAGGCACAAACAACAGTCAGAGCCCGTCCCCCCACACGTAGGCGAAGGGAGGCTACCCTCTCGTTCACCGGGGTGAACCCCAACGTACAGGCACCGAGATGGGGGGCAACAAGTATGCCCACTCCTGCTCGGCGCCTCTCACCAGGGGCAACTCCAGAGTGGAAGAGTGTCCAACCCCTCTCAAGGAAACTGGTTCCAGAGCCAGAGCCATGCGTTGAGGTGAGTCCGACTATTTCTAGCCGGAACCTCTCAACCTCACACACTAGCTCAGGCTCCTTCCCCACCAGAGAGGTGACATTCCATGTCCCAATGGCCAGCTTCTGTAGCCGAGGATCAGACCGCCAGGGTCCCCGCCCTCGGCCACCACCCATTCCACAATGCACCCGACCCCTTTGGCCCCTCCCACAGGTGGTGAGCCTATGGGAAGGGGGACCCACGTCTCCTCTTCGGGCTGTGCCCGGCCGAGCTCCATGGGTGAAAGCCCGGCCACCAGGCGCTCGCCAACGTGCCCCTCCTCCGGGCCTGGCTCCAGAGTGGGGCCCCGGTGACCCGCGTCCGGGCGAGGGAACATTGTTTCCATTTATATTACTCATCATAAGGGGTCTTGTGGGCTGCGCTTTGTCTCGTCCCTCACCTAGGACCTGTCTGCCTTGGGTGACCCTACTAGGGGCATAAAGCCCCTGACAGCATAGCTCCTAGGATCATTGGGACACTCAAACCCCTCCACCACGGTAAGGTGGCAGCCCAGGGAGGGGGTAAGGTGGCAGCCCAGGGAGGGGCTTCATATTCTAAAAAACAAATTAATTATATTTACAACAATTATATTTACAACAACAATTATATTTACAACAAAAAGAAAAGAAAAGAAAACCAATACAATGAAATGAAAGGAAAGGAAAGGAAGCAGAGAGAAGAAAATAATTCTTATAATATCTGCCCCTTTTTTCTTATTAAAAAAAATTCAAACAATTACATTCTTCAGTTAGTAAAAGAATAAAACAAAAAATGAAATCCTTCTAGAACAACAATTTATATGAGTACGCATTATACAGTTTCATATTTTTTTAGCAATCCAAACTTTATCAATTTCTTAAACATGTACATTGACTTGGCACTTTTAATATCATTTCCAGATTATTCCACAATCTCACTCCTTGTATCGAGGTACATCGTTCTTTCAAACTGGTTCTAAATTTAGTTGTTATGAACATCTCCTTCCCCTTTATTTTTTTATTCAAGTACAACATAAAGCCTTAACAGAATAAACTGAAAAACTCGTGAAATAATAATCTGCAGATTAAAATAAATTAAACAAAAGATGAGTCAGGGAAATCTCTCACCTTCTCGGGGCTTTTATGCTGAGTCAGCAGAACAATTTTACACACTTTGTGCTGTTTTAACCAGTCGTGTTAAAACTTTCAGCTCAATCGCTGCAACTTTTGATTTCTGTAGTTTTATACCTTTCAAAAATTATTATGATTTTTCTTCTATGGGCTGCTCCTTCATCAGGGGTCGCCACAGCGAACTAACTCACACGAACACTTGGCGATTAACACCGGATGTCCTTCCAGATGCTACCACAGCCCTCTGTGTGGAGCAGAGCGCTGCCATCCAGGGCCCCTGGGGAGCAGTTTGTGGGGGTTAACTGCCTTGCTCAAGGGCCAAAAGTGGAGCAACCTACATTTTTTATGTTGCTTGTCTGAGGAGTCGAGCCGGCGACCTTCCATTCACAGGCTCGCTGGCTCTAACCACTGCACCACTCCTCCTGCACTTTTCAAAAAACTTTCTTTAGAAAATATTTTCCTCCATAAAATCCACTGAGACCTTTTTAAATCATTGTTGTCTTCTAAATCTGTCAGCAAACTGACTTAGCTTTTAGCTTTCATTTAGCTCATTTTACCTTTTATTTTCAGTTGAACTGATTTCAGCCTTTAGCCCTGATTTAGTTTATAGTCACGTTTACCTACTGTTTAGCTTTTTTCATTTCTTTTAGCTACAGTTGTGCTAATTTCAGCTTTTATCTTTAGTTTTGGTAATTTTTCCTTTAAGTTACAGTTTGGCTTTACTTTAACTTCAAGTTTAATTTGCTAACTTTCGTTTTAAGCATTGGTTCTGCTATTATTATTTTTTAGCTTTTAGCTACAGTTGTGCTAATTTCAGCTTTTATCTCAGAGTCAGAGAGTCAGAGTCAGAGAATCTTTATTGTCATTTGCACCACATGTGGAACATGTGATGAAACAAGATTATGTACACAGGGTCCCAGTTATATCCAACAATAAAATGTAAGAGAAAAACAGTAATAACATCTCAGATATGAACTAAGAAAAACTTCAACTAAAAATACACTAAGCACTAATGTCGTAGAAAAACATCACTCCAAACAGCAGCACGAACATGAGTCTGTATGAGTCTGTATGAGCAGATGGGCACGAATGGACACAGCAACATGAAAAACAGATCAGCAGCAACATGATGGGATATTTTGCAGTGATTATTCAGGCTATTTATTCATGAGTCTAACAGCCTCAGGGTAGAAGCTGTTCCTCAGTCTAGTGGTTCTACACTTACACCAAATCTTTAGTTTTGGTCATTTTTCCTCTTGGTTACAGCTTGACTTGATTTTAGCTTCAAGTTTAATTTGCTAATTTTAGCTTTATGCAATGGTTTTGCTATTTTTATTTTTTTGCTTTTAGCTACATTTGTGCTAATTCCAGCTTTTATCTTTAGTTTTGGTCATTTTTCCTTTTGGTTACAGTTTGACTTGATGTTAACTTCACGTTTGATTTGCTAACTTTAGCTTTAAGCTATGGTTTTGCTTATTTTTTAGCTACTGGTACTGTTTTGCGAATGTTGAATTGTAGGTATACTTGCTAATGTTTGCTTTTAGCTACATGTTTATCAACTTTAGCTTTTATTTTGGATTTATGGATTTTAACATCATGTTTTTGGTTGCTAACTTTGAATTTTCACCACAGTTCTGATTTTTTTTAGCTTTTAGCTACTGTTTTGCTAACGTTGAACTGTAGGGAGAGTCGCTAATGTTTGCTTTTAGCTGCAGGTTTACAGTATGAACTTTATGAGTGGACAAATAGAAAGTTTAACAGCAAAGATGGTTTCCCAGGACAGTCTGGTTAAAGAAATAAGAGAACTGAAAGAACTGGTAACTAACAAAGACAAGATAATTGCTGATTTAGAACAAAAAATAGAGGATTTAGAACAATTTACAAAGCAAGACAACGTGGTCATCTCAGGACTTGATGTTCATTCACATGAATCTCAGGAAGAACAAGAGACTCTGGATGAACTTGTAGTTAATTTCTTACAGGAAAAGAACATTAACATAAGCCATGAGGACATTTCATTCTGTCACACCCTGCCCAGTAATTCATCAAGATTCAAACCGTCAGTGGTCGTTAAGTTCATTGGCAGGAATACTAAAAACTATGTTATGCAAAAGAGAACAAATCTGAAGGGATCAGACGTTTACATAAATGAACATCTTACCAAAAAAAATGGAAAAATTGCAAAAGAAGCAAGGTGGTTAAAAAACAAAGAAAAAAAATAGCATCAACATGGACTAGAAATGGATACGTCTTTATCAAAGCAAAGGAAGGGTCTCGGCCTAAAATGATAAAAGAGCTGACGGATCTGGATGAATTCAAGAGATGAAAAATTACAAATCAATGAAACAACTCACAATCAAAATGGATAAAATATACGGTGAAATGAACAAATACATTAGAACATGACAACATACGAAGACTCAGAACCTAAAATATATAATGTTGAAAATGTGATTGATGCAAATTTTTTTCCTGTAATAAATGATAGCGAATATTATAATGAAGAGCAGTTTAATGACATCAATATATCAAATGGAGTTCTCTCCATTATTCACTTTAATAGCAGAAGTATAAATGCAAACATATCCAAAATAACAGATTACTTAAAACAATTAAATAGAACTTTTACGATAATAGCGTTGTCAGAGACATGGCTTAATGATGATAACACTAGTAATATTCACATCGAGGGGTATGATTTATATCATATGAACAGAAATAATAAAAGAGGTGGTGGTGTCGCACTATTTGTCAATAATGAAATAAAATGTAAATTAAATAATGAAATGTCAATAATAGTTGATAATATTATGGAAATGATAACAATAGAAATTATAAACAAAAACGATAAAAACATAATAATAAGTTGTGTATATAGATCACCAGGAGCAAATATAGAAATATTCACGGATAAAATCTTGGAACTAATGGAGAAAAGTTTTAATAAAAATATTTTCTTGTGTGGAGACTTTAACATTGATATGGGAAATAAAACAGATTCAAATAACATAAGCACATTTATAAACTCAATGTACAGTTTAAATATGTATCCATTGATATCAAAGCCAACAAGAATTACAACTCATAGTGCCACAATAATTGATAATATTTTCACAAATATAACAAATAGGGATGTGATTGGTGGTATCTTAACGACCGACTTAAGTGATCATTTACCAGTTTTCACAATCTTTAAAAATGATCAAAAAATCACAAAAGCAGACACAACGAAGAAAAAAATCATAAACACATCAAAAAAAGTTTTGGAAAAATTGAAAGAGGATCTGGATAAACAAGACTGGAATGATGTGTATGTTGATGATGCGAACAGGGCATATGATGAGTTTATGAATATCTTGGAAACCCTGTATGAAAAGAATTGTGTGCAAACAAATTACACAAAGAGAAATACGAATGATCAACCATGGATGACAAAAGGGTTAAGAAATGCATGTAAAAAAAAGAATTATTTGTATTCATGTTTCTTGAAATTGCGAAGTCAGAGCGCAGAAGAAAAATATAAAAAGTATAAAAATAAATTAGTAGGGATTATAAGGAAACATAAGAAAGAATATTATAGTAAATTATTAGATAAAACTAATGGTGATATGAAAGCAACATGGCGAGTAATGAATGGTGTACTGAAGAATCATAAAGCAAAAACTGGTATTTCAAAATATTTTGTAAAAGACAACGATGAAGTTCATGATGAAAATGAAATTGTAAATGGATTTAATCAATATTTCGTGAATGTTGGATCAAGCCTTGCAGCTAAGATACCAAAAGTAGATAAAAATATGATCCACTCAATTACAGGTTGTGCAAATAGTATTTTCCTAAATGGAACTAACAAAGAGGAAATAATGAATGTAGTAAAACATCTTACAGACAAGAGATCGAAAGACTGGGTGGACATGGATATGATGTTTGTAAAGGACATAATGAGCCATGTTATTGAGCCGTTCACATACATATGTAACTTATCATTTTCAACAGGAATTTTTCCAGATAATATGAAAGTAGCTAAGGTCGTTCCTCTTTTTAAAAATGGTGATAAATGTGTATTCAACAATTATAGACCTATATCCTTGTTACCACAGTTTTCAAAAATTCTTGAAAAACTATTTGTAAACAGACTAGACCAATTTATAGATAAACAAAATATTCTAAGCAGCAGTCAGTATGGGTTTAGATCAAAAAACTCTACATCAATGGCTCTCATGGAATTAATGGAACAAATAACTACTGCTGTCGATCAAAAACAACACTGTATCAGTATCTTTGTTGATTTAAAAAAAGCATTCGATACTATTGATCACACAATACTCCTTGAAAAACTGAACAAATATGGTATTAGAGGACCAGCATTACAGTGGGTATCTAGCTACTTAAAAAATAGGAAACAATTTGTACAAATAAATGATGTAAGATCTGACCTCTGTAATATCACATGTGGAGTTCCCCAAGGTTCTGTACTTGGACCAAAGCTTTTTATTTTATATGTGAATGACTTGGTAAATGTGTCAGGACTCCTTAAATGTGTACTTTTCGCAGATGATACCACTTTTTTCTGTTCAGGTGAAGATATAGAACAAATGTTAGAATTGATAAAGACAGAATTTGTAAAGATACAAACTTGGTTTAAAATAAATAAATTATCATTAAATCTAGAGAAAACTAATTACATGATATTCGGTAATAGAAAGAAAACTGTTGATGTTCCACTCAAAATTGAGGATGTTGAGATTTGTAGAGTGAGTGAGGTGAAGTTTTTGGGTGTTATCATTGATGACAAACTGACATGGAAACAACACATAAATTCTGTAAGAATAAAAATAGCTAAATCGATAGCAGTACTGTACAAAGTCAGAGACCTATTGAATGATAAGGCTCTGTATTTGTTGTATAACACAATCATTGTTCCACACTTAATCTATTGTATTGATGTTTGGGGGAATGCGTGTAAAACAATCACAAAGCCTATTTTTGTATTACAGAAAAGAGCTGTAAGAATTATCACTAGAAAGCATTACCGTCATCCATCAAGTACATTATTTTATCAACTAAAATTACTGAAGTTCCATGATTTGGTAGACTATAATATTTTATCAGTTATGTATAGAGCTCAAAATAATGCATTACCTTTAAATATCCAAATGCACTTTGTTAAAAGACAAAGTTGTTATAATCTTAAGGGAACAGAGTTGTTTGTAAAACCACAATTCAGAACCAGTTTGAAGGGACGTTCTACCTCAATCCAGGGAATTAGATTATGGAATGGCTTGGAGAATGTAGTTAAAAATGCCAAGTCAATGTTTACATTTAAAAAAATGATCAAAACAAATATGTTAAAAAAATATATGTGAAATAACGTAATGTGTATTGCATTAGTTAGAAAATTAGAAAGTGTTAGTCATTTTGTACTGTATTAGTATTAGTTAGAAAACTAGAAAGAGTTAGTCATTTTGTACTGTATTAGTATTAGTTAGAAAATTAGAAAGAGTTAGTCATTTTGTACTGTTGGTTGAAGAATATTATTGTTTAACCTGATTGTTGGAAAAAGTTGGTTGAAGATTATTATTGTTTACATGGTTTGACTACTGTTGTTTAATCTGATTGTTGGAGATAAGGGGCAGATATAATAAGATTTATTCTTCTTTCTGCCACCTTTCATTTTTTTACATTTTGTACACTATCATTATGAGATTGCCTTGTATTGTTTCTTTTGTAAAAAAATGAACAAATTTAATAAACATAAACATAAACATAAACATTAACACCATTACACTTGATTGACATGATTTCACTTTCTTTCAAATTAAAACGTCAGCACACTTAAATTCAACACAACAGACTTCAATATTGGATGTTAACATATTTAGTCTGTGGGCTCTTCGGCTTAATTATAGTTTCCAGCTTAGATAGAGAGGGGAAAGAGTAGGAGGAAAGATTTAAGAAGAAATTATCATGAGCATGATACCAGAGTGACACTTCTCCTCCGACTTCTGCTAAAATCCAGGTACGTTTTGTAAACAGCTCTTTACCTTTTGACGACCGCCCGGTAAGAGGTGACCTTGTAGCCTTTCAGATGCACGGATCCTTGTGG
>JBBPBX010000961.1:67043-102415 GCA_038048925.1 Garcialebias charrua | reverse complement strand
AAATAATGATCAGTCAGGTCCTCTGGCCAGTTTCTTTTGTTATGGAAAGACGTTTCGCCCTCTATCCAGAGGACTTCATCAGTCTGAGGAGTCCCAAGTAAACCGTTTTCCCCACTAAGCAGTACATTCCTTTAGTAGACCAACCAGTTTGCTGGTGATAAGATGGTTTCTGGGGGCTGTCCTGTCCCCCGTTGACCATTATTGGATTTTGTACCTGGATGATTGAGCATGAACTTTGATGAGATAAAATAATAGTATTTGTTTGTTAGCACCTTTTAAGACAATCAAGGACACTTTACAAAACTAAAGACAATGCAGTACAAAATTGCGACATAAAATCACATTAGAAACAAGGAGAAATTACAAGAAGAAAGAGTCAATTTGATTCAATATGGCCACCGTAGCGTAGAGCTTACCGGTAAGTTGAAATCTGGCATGGAAATAGAGTCTTTCACACAATGTTTTCATCTCTTAGACTGCAAGATTTCACCAAAACAGCTATTAATCTGTTATTTTTCTACATAAAACATTCTTAGTTTCTAACTCTATTGAGACAAAAGTAAGGGAATGCAATGCCTTTAGTCTTTATTTTAATAATATTGGTTTATTTATTGGAAATAAAGCTAATTTCCCTTGAAATGGCAAGAGTTGCACATTAGCATTTCTGCTAAAAAACAAATGCACTGGAGCGATGTCATTTCTTCTATTTACTTATAATCAGTATGTTTGAAACATGAATTTCTCACTTGATTTGTTTTTGTTCTAAATCCAACCAAGTCAATAAGCCCTATATTGATTTCTAATACAAATACAGCTGTTTACGTCAGCAATCCAGTGACAACAACTCAGCTTACCTTTTATTCAAGACAGGTTAAGCAACATGCTTGTACAATAATAGAAAGCCAAGTCTTTTAGAAATTACAGACGGTGAGAAGGTCACCATTTGAATGCATCGAAAGACGCTAAAGATCGTAAGAAAACACCATCGAATGCAGAGAAAAGGACTTTGTGAATCAACTAGTGGTGGGCAACAGCAGTGGTTCCCAACAGTGGTCCTTGAGGAACACCATCCTGCAAGTTTTAGTCGTTTCCCTGCTCCACCACACCCGATTCAGTGATTTAATTACTTCATCAAGTTTAGCAGAAGTCTGTTAATCTCCCATTCATTCAAATGAGGTGTGTCAAAGCAGGAAAACAACTAAAACATGCAGGATGGCGTTCCTCAAGGACCAGAGTTAGGAACCACTGGGCTATAGTAACCAGAACATCACATGACTGGCATATAGTAGATAAAAAACACACACACACACACATACATCCATATGAGGGCTTGAGTTTTTATTACAAACACACCTCATACCTTCAGGCCACCGAGCTGCCTGTGCTTGTTTTCACATTGACATTTGACATACAATCAAAGGCAGCCAACTGCACATCGTTATTTCATCCTCTGAATGATGCCAACAAGCCGTATCTTGCAGCAAGGGCACACTATATACAGTTTATAGGTGACTCATACGCAACCTCCCTCTGGTGACTGAAGTTCTGATACAAACAGTTCCCATGTCAAAGTGATGTCCTGCCAAATGTAAGCTATTGATGCGTGCCTCCTAGCAGAGAGCACCGGTCCTGATAACGTCAATCTGGAGCCGGAAAGTGGGAAAGAGTGTTGATGCTGGCCACGGTGGAACCGATAGGAAGCCATGTCAGATAAAAGTTAGTACTAAAACCTGGCAAACAAACAAAAAGCAAGAGTTTGAGCTAAAAATCAGTAGAAACTGTGAACTGGGAAAGTTACCGGCTTTAACAAGTTAGAAAAGAGGGATTTTTTTTAAACTCTTGAACAGCTTCAAGGATAGTTTGAGGTGTGATGGAAGAGTTTCACTTAACGTCACCCGCCTTGCCTTTTATCTTCCAACTGGGCTTCCTGCAGACCGGTGACATTTAAACATGCAGGATTAAGCTGCAACAGAAAAGTCCTCAACTGCTGCGTAAGCCTTGTGTATGATAAATTCACTGTTCAGGACAAAACCAGATCATAAAACCAAATCAGTTTATTTAATTTGTTTAAACTGAGACTAAACTGATCCAGCCCATGGCAGTATTTAAGATTGATTTTAAAATAAATGTTTTGTGCAACTCCACAGTTAATAAAACTAGTTCTGCATACTGTCATCAGAACGTGAAAAGTGCTCTATGACTTTAAGCATTTGTACTTTTTGTGTTATTTAACTTTACTGAAATGTCACTATTGGGCTACATTTGAATCACGTTCTTAAACAATATATTTTCTGAAATTTACTTCAGAATACTCGCTATGTGTCATTTTATGCTCCTTTTTGCCAGGCTTTTGCTAGATTTGGCTTTAGCTACCTTTTTTTTGCTAGTTTTAACCATTTCAGTGTTCTGCTATTTTCACCTTTAAGTGTTTAAATATGCGATTCCTACAGCTTTAGCAGCTGGTTCACTAATTTTAACTCTTAGCTACAGTTTAGCGAGTTTTAGCATTAGTTACGGTTCTGCCAACTTTAGAACTTGCATACAATTTAGCTAATTTAAGCTTTTAGCTATAGCTTATCTATATTTAGCTTTTAGCTACTGTTTACTTGCAATTATGGTTAGCAACATTTAGCTTTAGATACCGTTTTGTTAATTTTAACTCCTAGCTAAAGTTTTGTTAATCTAAACATTTAGCTACAGATTTGCAAATTTTAGCATTTAGCTACTATTTTGCTAACTGCAGCTTTTGACCTTTGATAATTTATTTTTAGGTACAGTTTTGCCAAGTTTATAGTTTTTTCTTACACTTCGGTAAATTTAGCATTGACGACAGTTTCGCTAAATTTAGCTTTAGTTACTATTTTGCTAGTTTTAACACTTAGAGTTTGAAAAAACATTGCATTTAGCTACAGTTCTGCTAACTTCACTTTTAGCATTTAGCTACAGTTCAGCTAACTTCACTTTTAGCATTTATCTACAGTTCTGCTAACTTTATACATACATTTTAGCTACCGGTAATGTAGTTTTTTGCTATGGTTTTGCTATCTGCTAACTTCACTTTTAGCATTTAGCTACAGTTCAGCTAACTTCACTTTTAGCATTTATCTACAGTTCTGCTAACTTTATACATACATTTTAGCTACCGGTAATGTAGTTTTTTGCTATGGTTTTGCTACCTTTAGCTTTTAGTTACCATTTTGCTAGATTCAGCTTTTGGCTTTTAATTATTGTAGCTTTTAGATGTGGTTATGATATGTTTGGTTTTTAGCTGCATCTTGAAATTTTTTTGCTTTAGCTAGAGTTTTGCTCATTTTAGCATTTAGCAATGATTTAACATGGCCGTCTTTGGTGCTACTAACCAGCAGATGAAGCTGAACTTTTAGGCCTACGACTCGCTGTGGCGATGGCTGATAAAGGAGCAGCCGAAAGACAAAACGTAAGAACTGCAATGGTTTTGCCAACTTCAGCTTTTAGATAATGTTGCTAATTTGAGCTTTTAGCTATGGTTTTGGTTTACCTACAGTTGAACTGATTTCAGCTTCTGTTCAGCTCATTTTCACGTGAACAATTTAGATAATTATCCCAAACTTGATGCATCATGCGTTTCAAAACCAGAAAAGTCCTAACAAAGAAAATAAACAGAACCCTCACAATTTTACAATTTCTTACAAGCAGAAAAGTGTCTGGTCTGCATTTATGCATCTCCATAAAAGGTTTAAAGGGTGTTTTTATTCATGCACACAAACAAACCCCCTTTTTAAACACTAGGGTCTCTGAAAACCCAGGTGGTTGGGGTGAAGCCGATCATGAAGAACTTGTTAACTGGAAGCAAGGCTGCTCGCTTCGACCTTAAAAATTTAATCTGAGAGTTTACAAGGTGCAATGTGGAGGAGTACAGCAGTACTGCGCAACCGATGCCCTTTAGAGGGGCTCTCCAAGGAGGATTTGTGCCTGAACGCTCTCATTCCTATCAGTTACTCAGTAGCTTGCTTAGCTGTTGCATTCTGGGTGTTTTTTCATGCTTCAATATTTCGCATGGTGAGTGTGTTGAGTTTGATGCGCATAAAACAAGAAAATCTCTCCATGCAACAAACAGCAGCTGATGAGATTCTCCCTCCAAAGCTCTGACTACATTTCCCATAAGGCACCTGGATCTCTTGTGGAGCTGTTGGCTGCTGACCCAGTGGCTCAACCATTTCAAAGAAAAGTAGTTAAATCAACATTCACATGGTTGTTTAAATGTTTTTTTTATATATATGTTTTTGTACTGTTTTTCATCTGACATAAGAGCAGACATGACAAACTACAACTATGTAACTCAGCTGGTGTCAAATAATAATTGAGATTAAATATTTTTTATCAAAAGTGGTTCAGTAAACTGTGAAATATTTTAATAAAGTATGAACAATAAAAGCAAAATAAACAAGTCTGATTATTTAAAAAATATACAGTATATAATAAATATACTTTGTAGATGAGAGAGAGCGAGAGATAGAGAGCGAGCAAGAGAGCGAGAGAGAGCAAAAGAGCGCAAGAGAGATAAATAGGGAGAGGGAGAGAGAAAAAGAAATAGCAAGAGAGAAATAGAGATATAGAGAGAGCGATAGAGAAATATAGAGAGAGAGCAAGCAAGAGAGAGATGGAGAGGGAAACAGAGAGGGAAATAAAGAAATTGAGAGAGAGGGGAGATAGAGAGAAACAGAAATAGGGAGAGAGAGGGATATCGAAAAAGAGATAGCAAGAGCAAAATAGAGAGAGATGAGACCGAGAGAAATAGAGAGAGTGAGCGAAAGAGAAAGAGAGATAGTGAGAGAAAGAGAAATAGAGAGAAATAGAGATAAAGAAATACATAGAGAAAAATAGAGATAGAGAGAAATAGAGAGAAAAAGAGAGAGAAAGGGAGCTTATTATGTATTTCATTATAAAATGAATAAATAAATAAAAATAATAAAATAAAGTACACCAGGCTACTTGGTATTAAAAGTTACTAAATCAAAGAATTAGACTGAATAATTAAAATAGTTAATTTAGCATATTATCAATATTTTAGCAACTAGCATAGACAAAATTAGCCTTTGATAGGAATAATCGCAAAGTACAAGTAAGGAACGTAGCAATTTTCTCAGAAGTAGACATGTTTTATTTACCGTATTTTTCGCCCTATAAGTCGCAGTTTTTTTGGTTAATTTGCATGCCCTATGACTTATACACCGAAGCAACTTATTTATGGATTTTATTCCCATTTTTTAAACCAATTTTTGTCTTAGATATGACCATTTTCATTAATTCTGACTGAAAATATTGAACACTACCATTTTCAGCTGCTAGATGGCACTCAAGTTGTGTGACATGCTGTTGTGTCATGTAATAGGTAAAAGTGGCTATTAATGACAAATCAGCTTGCCATAGTGGACACCTTCGTCCAGCTCGCCTGGAGCAACTGTCAAATCAGCTTTATTTCGCTGTGCCGCCCTGGTGAAATGCAGCTGGTTTGACCATTAAAGTGCATTTATTAAGTAAATGTTCAACTGAGACACAACTTTACTACAAGGTCGAGCAAAGACAGAATTGTTTTTTAGGTGGTGATTTTGTTGAACTTTGAAGAAATGCACAGCGAGTCATCCCTCTGCTCGCTCCCGCTTCCGCGTATCGGCTTTTGAAAATGCAGCTGATTTGACCGTCAAACTGCATTTATTAAGCACAAGTAAGACTGACACAACTTTACTATATTGTCAAGCAAACAAATATTTATTTTAAGTGTTAATCTTGTTAAAATCCTCCTGTGCAAGCGGCCGCCATTTGGCAGCCAATCGATTTTTGGCACAACACCGACTAGGGCTGTAGTGATACAATAATCTCATGATACAATACACAATATTCTGCTCACGATACGATATATATATTGCAATATTCAGCAAACGATACAATTCAATACACTTTTGCGATTTTCTGAAAGATTTTAGAGGGACAGAGTGATTTTGGTGACATTTTGAGACTGCTATAGACTTGGATTGAATTAATTTAACTGAAAACTGATTAAAAGCACCAACTACACAATACTTGGCTCTGGTTGGACATGGACACAGACTTAAAGTCGACAGCTGGACAAAATGAATCAAAGAAGTGGTGAGAAAACATCCATCCATCCATCCATCTTCTTCCGCTTATCCGGGGTCGGGTCGCGGGGGTAGCAGCCTAAGTAGGGAGGCCCAGACTTCCCTCTCCCCAGCCACTTGGAGCAGCTCCTCCGGGGGAATCCCAAGGCGTTCCCAGGCCAGCCGAGAAACATAGTCCCTCCAGCGCGTCCTGGGTCTTCCTCTGGGTCTCCTCCCGGTGGGACATGCCCGGAACACCTCACCAGGGAGGCGTCCAGGAGGCATCCTAACCAGATGCCCGAGCCATCTCAACTGGCTCCTCTCGATGTGGTGAGAAAACATGTTTCTTTTAATTGAAACAGTAAAAACTGTAGCTAACATGCATTTGTAAAGTAAATAAAGTGCACCAAGTGCCCTGCTCTGAATAGTTTGAAACCTTTTTAACCTTGACACGTAACATCTGAAGGAATCACTCTAAGTGCTTGGTAAGTAAACAGTAATATGACTTCCAGGGACGCAGAGGTACGATACTTACGGATTAATATAGATTTTTTTCTAGGAAAGAAAAAAAAAATCAATATATATATATCACGATATCGATATTATTATACAGCCCTAACACAACCCACGTTTCTGGGTTGTCAGCAGTGACACATAATAGATGCGAAAGCAACGTAATTATGGATTTTTCCACTTTATTAGACATATTGGACTGATGCAACTTATAGGGCGGTGCAACGGGTACGGCGGAAAATACGGTAATTTAATGTCTCTTTTCTGAATGCTAAATTACATTGATGGGAGTTTTGACCCAAGTGTCTTTTTTCCCTCTTTTAATAAGAGTAAAGTTTTTGATTTAAACGTTTGTTTATGAGGGGTGACAACAAACCGCTCAGGCTTCCAGTGTCCTTGCCCATCTTTAGAGCTGCATGTCATGGAAGGATCTAATTGTTTTGTTTACTTATGAGTGCCAGCACAAAAAGTTCATGTGGACACACCACTCAAAGGGGCCTGCGTTCACTCCAACTTGTGTCGACAACAAACTGGAATACTATCCTCGTAGCGTCCAATAAATTCACAGTTATTTCAAATCTCGATGTGGATAAGTCGGAGTCAAGCAGAGTACAGTAGATGGCCGTTCAAACCTCCCTTTAATCGTAAATCTCAACTTCCTGCAGATTAGCTTCGGTTTCTGTTGTACATATTTCAAAGGGCTCACGGCGATTCCATCCACGTTGTGATGACGCACCTTTAGCTGCTGCTCCATCAACATTACAAACGGGATCATGTTTTGCCACCAACAGGAAGAAGCGTGGGGTGTGTGTGTGGGGTGGGGGGGGGGTGACTACAGAGAGGACCGGGTAGTGATTTCAGTTTTTTTTTTAAATGCCTCTGCTGCTGAAAAGTTAACTTATCACAGCAGTAACCATATCAACCATGGCCACCTTTAAGCTAATTAGAACTGATTAAGAAGATTAAGTGGACTTGTGTCTCAAGCAGAGATGAAAAAAGCCGGCCTGCTTACAAATTTACCACAAAAGCAGTGGAAAAAATAAAATGTTCCTAAAAATTACCACTTGTAGCCGACTGGGAGTTAATTTTGTAGCAAAACAGGAAGTCAGGGAACATTCTTGGAAAGGTGGGTTAAAGGTGCAACTCTGTGAAAAGACACCTGATCTGTGATCCGACAGGTGGGTCACAGAGGAAGATCCGCCGAGGCCTCCCGCTCACTTCATGTCCGTCATCTTGCTCCTTCTGCACAGTTACAAAAGCAAAAACTTCCCTAAAGTGATCATCTTTAAGAAAGCACTGATCTGTACAGAAACAGGCGAGTGTACGCAAATAATCCAGCGTTCGTGCCTCGGAAGGCTCAAGCGGCTGCCAGACACCGGCACTAACTCTCGTCACATACAATGGCAAACATTAAGGGTGGGGTTCAAGCTTAAACCTTTAAATCCACCGCTGTGCTATCAAATCGTGCAAGCAAGAGCCGAGGCAGCCGTTGCCCAGGCTGCTGGGTGCCTGCATGCCAAACACAGACACCTGCACACGCTTACAGCAGCCGATCGGTGCACTTTCACGGTCGTCTCGGTTCATGTCTGCATGCTGAATGCATGCTGGTGCACTTTACATTAGAGCCGAACATGACGTAAGGAGGTGGACACGTGGCAAACGGCTCATGTGTCACATTTAAATATTGATGACGGCTCATCGGAGCTGCATGTGAATGATCTCTTGCCTCAGTTGTTGGTTTCCCTGGTTTTTCTGAGACGTTAGATTAAAAGGGGTGAAGAGCGGTTAAGTCAATGACCCGGTTACCGTGTGAGGCCTTGACACAGCCAAACACAAGGTCATCGAGGAATAACCTGCTAGATTAGCTGCTTTACATCAACACTGATGCTCTGAGGCAGGAATTAGAGCTGACTGAGGAAAGACTTAGCTTGTGTACTTAACCTGGGACGTGGGGCTTTAGAACAGGATATCCAGTTTAAAACGCAACCATAAACACCACTAAATTTATTTATGGGTCTTCAGTCAGTTCAAATTAAACAGACTGCATTTTCTGAAACAGCAGTGTGAACATTGAACGAGCTGAAACTGAGTTGTTAAAGTTTAAAGAAGCAGAATACGAAGCTAAAAAGGTTAGCTAAGAAGGTTAGGTAATATAAACTGTAGTAGGCTAATTAAGTAAATTCTCGCTTAAGGCGGTAAAAGGCTACTTACCGGTAAATTTAGCAAAAAGTACCTCAAAGTTAAAGCATTTCAACGAAAAGGTAACTGAAACTAAAAAGATGAAATTAGCAAAAAGATGGCTAAATGTACCAAAAGGTTAGCTAATGATATCAAAAAGCTATCAAAGAGTACCGTAATGAAAGTGTAAACATTAGCTAAATACTAAAAGCAAAAGTCTAGCTAAACATTAAAAAGCTAAAAGCAGCAAAAGTTAGCTAAACGCTATGAGGAGCAAATAACTAAACACAGCAAAATGCAAGTTAAATGTAGCAAAAATGTAGTTAAAGCCAAATGTAACAAGAAGTAGGCTAAAAGCTAAATGTAGCAAAAGACTACAAAGTAAAAAATCTGAGCCAAAAGTAACAAAACAGTTAGCTTAAATGAGCAAAGGATTAGCTAAAAATAGGAAAAGGTTGATTGAAATATATCTAAAAGCTAACAAAAAGCTAAATGTAGCAAAAGGCTATAGCTGAAAGCTAATTTTAGCAAAAGGTTAGCGAAAAGTTGCAATAAGTTTTTATACTAAAAATAGCAATATAGCGAGCTTAAAAGGGGTAAAAATAAGCTACAAATAGCAAAAGGCAAGCTAAAATGTATTAAAAAAAGCTATCAAAAGCAGCAAAATGCTAGTGAAAGGCTACTTTTAGCTCAAGGCCAGCTAAAGATGGCAAAAGGTTAACTAAAAGCAGTGCCAAAGTTAGTTCAAATGACAAAAGGCTAGCTAACAGTACCAAAAGTCTAACTAAAAATGGAAGGAAAGTTAAAAATGGCACAAGGAACATGGCACAAGACTAGCTAAAAATGGCAACGAGCTAGCTAAAAATGGCAAAGGCTAGCTAAAAAATGGCAAAGGGCTAGCTAAAAAATGGCAAAGGGCTAGCTAAAAAATGGCACAAGACTATCTAAAAATAGCAATGGGCTAGCTAAAAAAAATGGCAAAGGGCTAGCTAAAAATGGTACAAGTCTAGCTAAAAATAACAAAGGGCTAGCTAAAAAAATAGCAATGGGCTAGCTTTAAAAATGGCAAAGGGCTAGCTAAAAAAATGGCACAAGACTAGCTAAAAAATAGCAAGGGGCTAGCTAAAATGGCAAAGGGCTAGCTAAAAATGGCAAAGGGCTAGCTAAAAGTACCAAAAGTCTAACTAAAAATGGAAGGCAAGCTAAAAATGGCACAAGAAACATGGCACAAGACTAGCTAAAAATGGCAAAGGGCTAGCTAAAAAAAGGGCACAAGACTAGCTAAAAATAGCAATGGGCTAGCTTAAAAAATGGCTAAGGGCTAGCTAAAAAATCAAGTACACCTCGCTGGGGGCTAGCTAAAAATGGCAAAAGGCTAGCTAAAAATGGCAAAGGGCTAGCTGAAAATGGCAAAGGGCTAGCTAAAAAAATGGCACAAGACTAGCTAAAAAATAGCAAGGGGCTAGCTAAAAATGGCAAAGGGCTAGCTGAAAATGGCAAGGGGCTAGCTAAAAATGGCAAAGGGCTAGCTGAAAATGGCAAAGGGCTAGCTTTAAAAATAGCAAGGGGCTAGCTTTAAAAAGGGGCTAGCTAAAAAAATGGCACAAGACTAGCTAAAAAATAGCAAGGGGCTAGCTAAAAATGGCAAGGGGCTAGCTTTAAAAATAGCAAGGGGCTAGCTTAAAAAAATAGCAAGGGGCTAGCTAAAAATGGCAAAGGGCTAGCTTTAAAAATAGCAAGGGGCTAGCTTTAAAAAATAGCAAGGGGCTAGCTAAAAATGGCAAAGGGCTAGCTAAAAGTAACAAAAGGCTAAAAGTAGCAAAATGCTAGCTAAAAGTAACAAAAGGCTAACCAAAAGTAGCCAAAGGAAAGTAGCAAAATGCTAGCTAAAAATGGCTAAAAGTCTAGCTAAAAGCGAAAAGTTGCAGAAGACAAGAGACATAAGCAGATTTTAAAGATGCTTTAAATGAACTGTGATCTCGTTTCTATGGTAAAATGTTTCTAAATACAGTAAAGTTAAATCATGTTTTTAAAAAGAAGGTGACAAGAACCAGAAGTCGTCTCCTGGATGATGAGCTACACATTTTGACATCAAAGTGGCTAAAACAGCTCAAAGTTAAAAACAATAATAAAAACGTTCAGTTTGTGACGTGGGCACGCACCTGCAGCTCGCACCAGGCCACCTCCACCGTGGTCTCCGTGTCCAGTCCCTTGTAGACCGTCTTGAAGGAGCCCCTCCCGATCTCGATGTTGAACTTCAGGTACCTTCCTTCCGGCGAGGTGGCCACGGCTTTGGTCTCCACGTCCTCCTTCTCCTCCTGCTCCCACTGCGCGTCAAACACGATGCGTGACGGGATCTTCTGCTTCTTGTGGAGCTCGCTGTCAGAGTCCGAGCTGATGGCTTCGTGCGCGCTGGACCCTGCGTCCGGGGGCGCGCAGCCGGAGCTGGAGGCCACGGGGGAGGAAGGCGGAGGAGTGAGTTTCTCCTCCTCCTCCTCCGCTCGGGACTCCCGCAGCGTCAGGATGTTCTCCGCGGACCAGGACAGCGCTTTGGACAGGACGCTGTACAGCGGGGACTCCATGTCCATGGTGATCTTCTGCAGCCCGTACGAGTTCCTGCGCGCGCCCAGACCCTGCGTCCTGTGCACGGTGGGGACCCGGGACATGTCCGTCATGTCCACGGAGACCCGGGACATGTCCGTCATGTCCACGGAGACCCGGGACATGTCCGTCATGTCCACGGAGAGACCTGTCATGTCCACGGAGAGGCCCGGGAACGCGAGTCCCTGTCTCTCAACTTGCGCGTGAGACATGACTGTGGCAGGTTCAACGCTCTCCAAAGTTAAATCCTGAACATGGAGAGGAGCGGCACAAAAACACGAGTTCAGCACAAAACAAACACTAAATACGCAAAATGACTAAAACATGTATACCAATTAATTTATATAAATACAGTAAATAAATAAATAAATAAAAGCTTACTCATGTGTGCAGGAGCATTTTTTCCCAGCCGGTCTCCGCGCGTAAAGTGAACTCATCCTAATTTAAACTCGGTTGAATCGCGTCGTTGCCTCTTCTACACTTCTTCTCCTCGCAGAGACTTGAAGACATGAACCTCCCGTGGAAGGACCGAGCTGCCCACTATCAACACAGCTCGAGTGGGTTGTGCGTCCTGGACGCGCTCTCCGTGCGCGCGCCCAACTCCGCCCCGCGCAGGAGACGAGTCCATCCAAAGAGCGCGCTCCCATCCGGAAGGCAGGGAGGCTGTTTTATTTATTTATTTATTTATTATTAGTAAGAAATCAATGACAAAACTCACAACATGTCAAATTCAAAACATTATACAATACAAGAATCACAACTCCTATGTCTACAATTCACCTTGATTGCAAAGGCAATAAACAATTCTTGAAAATAACAACTGAAATAATGAAAAAAAGAAAGGAATAAAAATTTAAAAAAGATAAAAACGGCTAGAAACGAAAATACTTCCATTAACTCATAGTTTTACTGCATTTAAATTCTGCATCTTTTTTTGTCAACTTAAAAAAAAGAAAAGAAATACAGGTAGTCCCCGACTTATGAGCGAGTTCCGTTCCTGCGAGGTGCTCGTAACACGAAATCTCATATGTCGGAACCCGAAATACGTGTCGCTCGTATAAGTCCAGATTTTCGGTCGTAAGTCGGAAATTTTATGCTAGCGCTACTTTGAACACTCGTTTTTCAACACAAACGTACATACTAGTTCATAAACATGCTCAGAAACTTGTTTACAAACGGTTAGCTAACACACTTTCATCTAAAAACACATACCAGTGCCCTATTTTCTAAATGTTCTGTACAACTTTACTGTTCGTTAGTCAGCTCGTAAGTCCAGAACCTCGTATGTCGATGTGCTCATAAGTCGGGGACTACCTGTATCATTTTTTAGAGCATTGATAGCGAGTGAGCATTTTGCGTATCGACATTTATGGATATACTGTAGTATTTTGTTACAATAATCAGAACATTGACAAAAAATTCTAGATTTTTATCTTTAACGTATAAGCCAAACTGAATATTTTTCTAATGAGACAAAATCCAAGTTTATTCCTTTAAAAGACAGAAAGTTACGAAGTTGTTCCCATAAGTTTAATACTTCTTTACATTCATAAAACAAATTGTTTCCAATTGAGTTGTACAAAAACCACAATTTTCTACATTAAATTTAAATCTCTCTTTTAAGAATTGATTTGAAGGATAAATGCTATTATAATTTTAAAATGTAGTTCTTTAAGTTTGGGAGGAATCGGAAATTTCAAATAATTTGTTCTTATTTTGACTCTTATAGATTTGTTAAAAATTTGTAAGAGAGCCGTGAGGCAGAGAAGCAGTAAAACCCTAAACTTTTGCAACTTTAAACATTATTTACCTGCCACATCTCCCCGCTGCACAAATAAATAAAAGCTGCTTTAAAGAATAAAACGAACTGTTTTTGGCGTCACGACTTGTGCGTAAATTCTAATTTCCAGCACACTGATGAAATTCTTATGAATCAGCGTTTATCTGGTGAGTGACGTCACCCCTAGCTGTGGTCTGACCTCACTTGATAAACCTTGAATGAAGGAGTGGAGACAAACAAGAGGAGAACCTGGTGGGATCTGGCCAATAGGGGGCGCCACACCATGGAGAGTCTGAACAGGGACACTTATCAGCCAAGACCACACTAATGCCTCTTATCAACAGGTCTGGTTCCTGTAAGGTCCCATTGTGGCTAGTTTGGGCCAGTTCCTATGGGACCGGTTTATTTCTGTATCCATGCGCGCATTAGGACCCCTTTGGTGGGCGTGAAGTTCTCCTGCAGTGGGCGGGTAGTTCTCCTGCAGTGGGTGGATCATTAATATCAACGCTTCTAACCAGCTGGTGGCGCTAGTGATACATTAAGCTCTTTACGAACCACCACTAACAATAGAAGAAGAAGAGCTGGGGAAAACAACACACAACAAAATGGATGACCTCGTTGCTTTTTTCAACGTTCTGCTTTGCCTGTTGCTTTTTCAAAGAGTAGAAGAACTGAGCAGAGTTGGGAGGGAAGCGATTTTCAATCACAGAAGACACGTTATTTTCAGGCGTCGAAGAGAACTTCTGTTCAGACGTTTAACAGCAATCCGAACCATGGAAAGGCTGCGTTTATCCACACAAAACACTGAACAGTCTGGAGCAAAGTAGAGTTTTTGAACGTTTAAATGAAGTTTCCATAGCATAGCATAGTTCATTACTTATTAATAAACTACATTACATTGGACTCTGGAAAAACCTTTTAGTGTTTATGCTTAACCTTGCAGCTTATTAAATTAAGCTATCGCACATTATCTCAACAATTGAAGTGATGTTTAGCAAGAGGAAGCTAGGCTTTTTTAACTTCGATTTGATCCTCTATCCATTAAAAAACTACATGATTTGAAAAACATGGCTATAGTGTTTTAAATTTAAATCCTGCTGTGCTCCATTTTACCAGTCAAACTCACGGAGATATTTTTTGACCTTGGGTAAACATGCTGCAGAAGCTGCTGGATCCACAGGATGGACATCAGGCCACAGGTGTTTGAGATGCTATGATGGAGAAACTCCTGAATGAGGATGATTATAAACAGATTACACAAATCCTACACCTTTATAACTGTACTGCTATGTAGATTGATTTACAAAACATGGAAATAATGTATTATGGCTACAATTTCCAGTACTCATTACAGAAAAAACAAAACAATAGAAAAGCTACTCCTTATTTGTAACTGTCACTAATCATCTGAGGACCTTTGTCAATTTAATGAAAAATAGTGTGTGTGTGTGTGATTCAAGTTATAAAGCTGTGCTTTGCCGTGAGCTTGGGTTATGGAGATTGACACATGCCGAACAATCTCCATTTTGCAAGCTTACAGAACGCCACAGCTTTATAACTTTATTCACACACTCCATTTTTCATTAAATTGACATTGCTCCTCAGATGATTAGCGAAATGTCTTCACTTCAAATGAAAGTCTTTTTTTTTTTTATCCATTTTGGTTTGGATTTGACATGTAAAGGATAACATAGAATCTTCACCAGTGTCGTTATAGGTTAAAAAAAAACAAAGTTACTTTGCTTATCCTACACTATTGACTTACAACAAAAATGCTGTAAGCGCTTCACTTTTGAAGATAAGATGGAAGCACAACTTACAATTGTGTTTTTATTAGAAATTAAGGCATACAAAACAAGAAAAAACTTTTTTAAGGTTTAGAAATATACATCTCTCGTAACTTATCGGTTTGCCATGGAACGGGCAACCGTTTCCAGCACCCCAAGGAGCGCTTGATTGAAAGCAGCCCTCTGGTCAGCCTCCTGCCTTCGTTGTGCTGCTTCCTCTCTTCTTAAAGCCATTTCCTCCCTCAGAATGGCTTGCTCCTGCTCCCTCGCTGCGTCAGCTTGACGTTGACTCTCCGCAGCAGCGGCCTCACGTGCTTTTTGGGCTTCCTCGATGGTTAACCGGAAGTGTTCCTCTCGCTGTGCCCGGTTCTTCTCCTCCTGTTCAGTCTGAGCTGTAATAAAGCTTTCAGCTACAGTTGTCGCTTTGCGCTTTCTATGACCTAGATAGAACAAACAAGAAAATGGCTGTTAGACAATGAAGTACAGAATGATACAGTTTTTAAATACGTTATTGAAGTTTTAGTTCCTGCTAATTTTGAAAAAAGATCGTAACATCAGGAATATGATTCTCTTCATAAAGCAATCTTGCACCTTTATGGTGGTAAGCAAGTGGGTATAAACAAATGACATGTATTCTTTTTCAAGAGTTTGTGTGAATTTAGAAAAAGAACAAGGCCATCATAAAACAACAAAAAAAAAACACACTGAATAATATGAATTATAAACTTGATGAATGAAAGTTAAAGTAATAAATGAATAATACATTTTAGCATTAACACAATTGAATAATTGATAATGTAGTTTTACTACATGTACGTTGTTTTACAAGAAAATAGTAAACACAACACAAAATTACTATCAACGTGATGTTAGACACGTTTGGTGCTGCTTCATACCTAGTAAGGGGTGTTGGGTGGGGCCTTTCTGCTGCGTGTTGACCGGCGGAGTGGATGTAGAATTCCTTGAAGCTGTACTTGGAGATTCAGTGGTCGGGGAAGGGTTTGAAGTGGGAAGGCTTGGAGAGTCAGAAACAGAATCTGAAGAGCCTTCTTCTTCTTCATGGACACTGTCTGCATCAAAAAAAGAGTGCAAAAACAGAAACAAAGTACAGTTAACATTGATGCCAAGTAATGACGACGTAACAGTGTGAGCCTCATTTGTTAAGATAGTGTATATACAGAATTTCTTGAATTAATTCTAATAGCTATTAATATAAATTTAATGCCATTACAATGTTTTTAATACTACTACAACACTGAGCTGGAACCATTGTATTTCAGTTCAGAGCAACTAATAGTAAAGTGATAAATTACTGTAATTTTCTTCCTAAAGTTTGGTAGTAAATGTAGTTTTATAACTATTTTTGTATGCTGGATACATCAAGTTGCTTCTTGCCTCAATAAAAAGCACTGACCTACTTGTTATTTAAATCTAACCCACGGCAAATAGTTATTTAACTTTTCACACACACAACATATCTCTAATGGCAAACAAAAAACTTGAAACTTGAAACCAGAATAGTTTAAAATAATTCATCATTGAACACATGCAAAATTCAAATAGAGGGGGGAAAATAATAACAGCTGTACTGTATATTTCTGCCTGTAAGTCTCTGTTTTTAACAAAATTTACATGCCCTGGGACTTATAGGCCAAAGTGACATATTTATCGAATTTTTCCCATATTTATAAACCATTTTTGGACAGATATAACCGTTTCCATTTAGACTAAACCAAAAACAGCTGCACCACCCCGGTGAATTTGACCATTAAAGTGCATTTATTAAGCAAATGATAGACTGACACGCAACTCTGCTATAATTTACAGCTAAGAAACAATTCTTTAGGAGCTTTTTTGTTGTTAAATTTAAGATAAACGAGCGCATGCCTTCTTCCTTGTTGTTGTCGTCCCGCACGCGCGTGCAACAGCACCAAGCGCCAAACTATCTTTACAGCAGATTATTAAATCACGTTTTTAGTAAGAAAACGTTAGACTGAGACACACCTATGCTATAATTGACAGCTAAATAATTGTTTATGTATTTTTCTTCAGAGAAAGGGGCCGCTCCGAGTCCTCCCTCCATCTTTTTTTTTTTTTTCAGAAAAGCCTCTCGGCTGTTGCTGAAGTCTCCGGTGGTTTTTCAGTCCAAAAACGCTCAGAGAGTTGCATGACTCACTGGAAATATGTTTAAAGTTATAAAACACTCACCATCTACTATAGACTCCAGAAGAGAAGTGCTCCTCCGACTTGTTGTTCTCGATTTTTGGCAGCATGGCAGCTTGCATTTCCTGGAAGACTTCTTCTTCTTCTTCTTCTTCTTGGCGGATTGCAAACAACGTTCAGGTGCATACCGCCACCTACTGGAGAAGACTGAATCTCCGCCCTCCGACCTAGGACTACGCCCCCTGACCAATCAGTGACCACACTGTGCTGATGTCATAACTGGACCCATGAGAACTGGTACTTTGTACCTCAGTCAAGAAGGTCCCAAAATAGGTCCGGTTTCACGTGAACAGGACCCTGTGGGTACACTCCATAACTAGTTGTTAACTAGTTACGAACGAGCCCGAACGAGCGCCAACAGGACCTGTTGATAAGAGGCATAAGCCCCACCTGTACCACTGGAGTTTTTTTTATTTATTATCAGTAAACACACACACATCCGTTTCCCTGGAGCTGTATCACCCTCACAGCACCCGATGTGAGTGGGCCATCCAGCTGTTGCCTCCTTTACACATTCGACATGCAACCCCGGCTCTGCAGAGGACGTTGCGTAAAATGTCAATAAATACAGAATTTAACGATTTGCTAAACCTACAGGTCCTTCTCAAAAAATTAGCATATTGTGATAAAGGTCAGTATTTTCCATAATGTAATGATAAAAATGAAACTTTCATATATTTTAGATTCATTGCACACCAACTGAAATATTTCAGGTCTTTTATTGTTTTAATTAGGGATGGGGCCGATCCGATCCAGTATCGGTACCGGTATCCGATACCAGCATTATTTAAGTATCGGGTATCGGATCAAACCTGCCGATACTTTTCCGATCCAGCTTCAAAGAGCACTTGTGTTCAATCACAATCTGTGACTGCCCTTTTTAACATTGTGTGAGATAAACCCAATGAAGACACTCTTAAGCCTTACAATAGGGGGTTCCCTATTGTAAGGCTTAAGAGTGTCTTCATTGGGTTTATCTCACACAATGTTAAAATGAATAGTTTGGGTGCAAAAGTTTCATTATACAGAGTCAAATACCTGAACAGTATCGGATCGGGAAAGTATCGGTATCGGTCGATACTGAGTTAATAAGTATCGGTATCGGATCGGAAGTGAGAAATGTGGATCGGTACATCCCTAGTTTTAATACTGATGATTTTGGCATACAGCTCACGAAAACCCAAAATTCCTGTCTCGAAAAATTAGCATGTCATGAAAAGGTTCTCTAAACGAGCTATTAACCTAATCATCTGAATCAACGAATTAACTCTAAACACCTGCAAAAGATTCCTGAGGCTTTTAAAGACTCCCAGCCTGGTTCATTACTCAAAACCGCAATCATGGGTAAGACTGCCGACCTGACTGCTGTCCAGAAGGCCGTCATTGACACCCTCAAGCAAGAGGGTAAGACACAGAAATAAATTTCTGAACGAATAGGCTGTTCCCAGAGTGCTGTATCAAGGCACCTCAGTGGGAAGTCTGTGGGAAGGGAAAAGTGTGGCAGAAAACGCTGCACAAGGAGAAGAGGTGACCGGACCCAGCGGCGGCCGCCACTAGAGGGCGCTAGGGGCGCCGCCCCTCTGGAACCTGCAGCTCTTCACCATTTGAAGATTTAATTTATTTTTTTTTATAAAAATGAAATAATAAAATAAAAATATTTCGAAATGTATGCATATATGTTTTTAGTTGTGTAGGATAAATAATTTATGAGTAATGATGTTTGTTTCAAAAAACGTTTTCTGATTGTGACGTACTTCCGGTTCCCCCGCTGGGCGCCGCTAACCACACGCTAACGGCTTTTCCATTGAATCTAATTATAAACTAGTGCTAAGCGCATGCGCAGTTTATGTCCCATCTGTCCAAAACTATTGGACTGTACAGGTCGCATTTTCCGTCGCCCGGAGGCTTGGACTCGTCTCGTGATCGCTGCGGTTCGTGTGTTTCCGGTTAGCCGAGGAGGAGGGGGGAGCGGGGGACCATCTCTGTACACAGTCAGAGCTGACACACGCAACTAGCGACGTTGAACAGCAGTAATTATTAATGGTGCCTTTCTACACAGGTAAGCAAGTAATATTAAGTGAGTTTAATGAATCGCTACATGAGCAAAGTTTGAGCTGATCTCTCTGTGTGCGTGACGTGGTGTGTTGTGTTGCGGTCAGTCAACAGTAGCTAGCTACTAGCTGTGCTTATCTGTGGTGTATTGTACAACATTATAAAAGTTGCTAGTTATTATAAACCCGAATGTCTGAAGACGACTCCTGTCTGTCCATCTTCAGCTCATGTCATGAACTGTTTTACTCCTCAGTGTCTGTGTTAAAGGTTCAGTATGTAACATTTTTTATAAACATATTTCTTCACTCTGCCACATCTCCTGACAGTAGCTACAAGACAGATGCTTAAACTGCTAAGCTTCAGCAAAAAGAGGAAAATATTGATGAGTAGCAAAACACTAAAAGTAGCAATTTTTTTGCTGAAAGTATCAAAATGCTAGTTAAAAGCAGTGGTGGAGGAGAAAGTACTCAAACACTGTACTTAAGTAAAAGTACAAATAAACAGACAAAAATGTACTCTAGTGTAAGTAGAAGTACCACATTAATGTTTTTACTTAAGTAAAAGTAAATAAGTATTTGCTTTTAAAAATACTTAAAGTATTAAAGTAAAAGTACTTGCTGAATGTATTACCTAACGCAATGGCCTACAGTATCATTAAGTGTGCGTACTGTATGTATATTTTCTGTAATACTTTAAAAGTGTTGTTCCAGTTTAAAGAACAATGCTGCAGATAGTGCATGTTTTTATTGTGTGACACCGTTCACACTTGGGCTTGTGATTCTGTGTGCGTCAGAATTTCAGGGATGACCTGCAGGTTAAATGTCATTAAATAAAATAAGAAAGAGGAATGATTATACCTCTGAATTTTTTTATTTAACACAAAATAAAACCAGTAAAAACATTGAAGTAAAAGTTGTCTGATGAAAAAAGGAGCATTAGACCTAACAAAGGAATAGACATTGATCACTTCAACTCCAGTTTGTCATCAACTCTGATTAAAATACTGTCTAGTCAACCTTGTAATGGGTCAATAGTGAACAATATTTTAACTTCCTGACACCATTTGCAAAACTTGGACCCAAGTGTTGAGTCATTTGGAAACATCTCTTGTCTCCTAACGTCCCATGAACTGACACATTTTAATATTGCAGCAAGAATTTATTGTTCAAGTTCAGAAGAATTTTTTTTGTCCAGTCTGTCTCTTTTGGGAGAGAGAATCTGTCCTGCTGTACTGAATAGTCTTTCAATAATCTTTCAATATTTTTTTAATAAGGCCATGGGTGGTGCATATCTTCTGGCTGATTCTCCACGGTGGAATCCATTGTGGGTGAGAACTGGTCCCAGGACCAAGATGGAAACGAGGACTGGAAACACAACAAAAAACAAGGTAAGTGTCTCTCAAAGTACTGTACTCACAAACTGGCTAGAAGCATAAATACCATGAGTAGGCATCAATGCTCCAGCGAAGAGTAGGACTTGACTGCAGCCTTAAGTATAGGTGGAGCTCATCAGGTGGATCACAGTAAAATAGATCATTTTTCTTCCCCATAAATCAGTTATTTAAAATCTAATCTGGAATCATTCCTCCTTGTTAGACTTCAGTTGACCTGTTTAAGTTGGGCCCAAATTTGTTATTATCTTTTGATTTATTTTTCATTGAAATTTAATTATTTGTTAGTTTATTTTTGGAACTATTAAATTGAATTATTTGGTGGATTTTTGAACACCTTTGTCCTTATTTAAGTCTGGACCCTCACAATTCTATTTACAGTATGAACTTGTATTACTAAAATAATTATAACAGAATATGATAGAAGTTGTCCAAAAATTGAAAAGTGGAAGCAGAACACTCCCATTCTCTTTTCACACTGATGCCTCAAACAAGGTGAAGATGAACCATGTTTTATTAATAATAGTGTTATACAAATGGATACACCTGATATATACAAATAAAAACATGAACAAACTTACTTTACAGTATACAAACATAATTATGCATTCTGATGGTGTAGTGGCTAGGGAATCAGACTTAGGATCCGAAGGACCCAGGTTCGAACCCCGGTCACGGCACACCTTGGGGTGTCTATGAGTGCACATCTATTTTCCCCAGCTCCCCGGGCGCTGACTACGGCTGCTCACTGCACCACCTGGTGGTGGTTGGGTTAAATGCAGAGGCCAATTTCGTCTGTCAAGTATGGGAAACATACACAGATGACAAAAATGTGACATTTATTTATTTATTTATTCTACACATGCTTTAAAAAATTTTATGGCGCCCCCCCATTAAAAAAAATCACCAGCCGCCACTGAACCCTGAGGACGATTGTGGAGAAGGGTGGATTCCAGAGCCACCGTGCACAGGCGTGTGCAGGAAATGGGCTACAGGTGCCGCATTCCCCATCAGGTCAAGCCACTTTTGAACCAGAAACAGCGGCAGAAGCGCCTGACCTGGACTACAGAGAAGCAGCACTGGACTGTTGCTCAGTGGTCCAAAGTACTTTTTTCAGATGAAAGCAAAGTTTGCATGTCATTCGGAAATCAAGGTGCCAGAGTCTGGAGGAAGACTGGGGAGAAGGAAATGCCAAAATGCCAGAAGTCCAGTGTCAAGTACCCACAGTCAGTGATGGTCTGGGGTGCCATGTCAGCTGCTGGTGTTGGTCCACTGTGTTTTATCAAGGGCAGGGTCAATGCAGCTAGCTATCAGGAGATTTTGGAGCACTTCATGCTTCCATCTGCTGAAAAGCTTTATGGAGATGAAGATTTCATTTTTCAGCACGACCTGGCACCTGCTCACAGTGCCAAAACCACTGGTAAATGGTTTACTGACCATGGTATTACTGTGCTCAATTGGCCTGCCAACTCTCCTGACCTGAACCCCATAGAGAATCTGTGGGATATTGTGAAGAGAAAGTTGAGACGAGAGACCCAACACTCTGGATGAGCTTAAAGCTGCACTATGTAAGTTTGTAATGCAGTCTGTAACTTTTCTAACAATATATTTTTAACATATTTCTTCACTCTGTCACTATCTACTGACAGACTGATGTTAGACAAAGTAATCTCTGAAAAAAACTATAGTCCCCTTGCTTCTCTATCAGCATTTATAAAAACACTAAAAACACAGAGTGACCCGGACACTGACCAGCCAATAAAAACAGAGTTGTTTGTCACGCCCCAACCCACGCTCCCAGCCTCAGCGCCGTGCACATTCTCATTCAAAGGATTGCAAAGCGATGCAGGACTGATTTGTATGTGACACAAATGTATTAAATATCCCTTCTTCATCCCAGAGCTGGACTTTTATTTTGTTTTTTTGCCAAAAGTCAAGTGATCGCTTCATCCTTCACTGACAGGAATGAGGAAATGGATTTGTCACGACTCACGAGCGAATTAAATCATGTCCAAAGTGGCTGGTGAAGCTCTGCTGATTTCAGGGTGTTTTTGTGTTGTTGGACGAGTGATTCATGGTTTTATTATATTTTTTAGAACGTTATATTAACATATAATCACAGAACTTCGCAGCGCAGAGACAGGACATGTAGTGGGGGCGGAGCATTCCAGACCTGCACTGACAGACATGAGGAAGTCACGAGCGAATTAAATCATGTCCAACGTTGCTGCGTGAACCTCTGATTTCTGCTGGTTTTTGTGTTGTTGGACAAGTGCTCCATGGTTTTATTATATTTTTAAAACGTTTTATTAACATATAATCACAGAATATTGAAGCGCTCCGAGCGGACACATAGCAGGGGGCGGAGCTGCAGAAATCAAGTTCAACAGAGAACGGACTGTGGCTCCTCCTCAGAGCCATATATGGCTCTGAGGGGGAGGGAGCAGAATGCTTTTACCTGATGAAAATTTTTCTAAGTCCCAGCGTTCTCGAGAAATTACATAGTGAACCTTTAAAGGCCGCTATCGAAGCATCCTGGGCCTCCATAACACCTCAGCAGTGCCACAGGCTGATTGCCTCCATGCCACGCCGCATTGAAGCAGTCATTTCTGCAAAAGGATTCCCGACCAAGTATTGAGTGCATAACTGAACATAATTATTTGAAGGGTGACTTTTTTTGTATTAAAAACACTTTTCTTTTATTGGTTGGATTAAATGTGCAAATTTTTTGAGACAGGAATTTTGGGTTTTCATGAGCTGTATGCCAAAATCATCAGTATTAAAACAATAAAAGACCTGAAATATTTCAGTTGGTGTGCAATGAATCTAAAATATATGAAAGTTTCATTTTTATCATTACATTATGGAAAATACTGACCTTTATCACAATACAGGTAGTCCCCGATTTACGAGCGAGATCCGTTACAACGAGGCGCTCGTAAACCGGAAATCTCGTAATTTGGAACGGCCGCCATTTCTCTCGTAAATCCGGAATTTCGCTCGTAAATTGGAACGGTTTTCGCTAGCGCGACTACAAACACTCTATTTTCATCCAAAAACTGCTTATGAGTGCATAAAAATGATCGGAAACGTGTGTCCATATGCTTAGCTAACTAACTGTGGTGAAAAAACACATGAAAACTCAGTATTTTTTTCGTTTTTTCCAAAAATTCGCAGCTCGTAAGTCTGGAACCTCGCAGATCAGAGCGCTCGTAAATCGGGGACTACCTCTGCTAATTTTTTTAGAAGGACCTGTCTATTCACAGTAGAGCATAACATATCAAGTTAAAACTGAGAAACTGCATCATGTTTGTGGGGAAATATATATTTTTATTTTATTTTATGGCAACACAACTTAAAAATGGTTGGACGGGGGCAACAAATGGACGTAGAATAGTACAAATAAGAAACAGCTGGTGGAGTTTAACTAATTAGGTTAGAGGACTAGGTATGAAAAGTCTTTGCCCAAGAGAGGCTGGGCAGAGGTTTACCAGTCTGTGAAAAAAGTCTTCAAATAGTGAAACTGCACAGTGTTACTCAATGGAAAACTGGGAACACTTTGAAAATCCAATCATCTACAGCTTATAATGTCAAAAGATTAGAAACCTCAGAGCTCAAAGTCAATATTGGAAGGTGGATCTTCAGGCCCTCTGGAGCCACGGAGTTAAAAACAGAATGGAGAAATGCTCTGTGGTCAGAGGAATGTAAATTTCAAATTATTTTTTGGAAATGCCACATCCTCTGCACTAAAAAGAGGAGGAACAACCCAGCCTGTTACCAGCACACATGGCCTGTCACGATAAACAAATCAATTAATCGCATGATAAATGAAAATTATCAACCTCATTTTCATTTATCGGCTTTATCGTTTCTTCGTGTCTCTCGCTTTACTGAAGACACTGGATGACAAAAAGCACACCTCCAGTGCTCTTCACTGACCCCTCCCTTTCTCTTTTCTTTAAAATCAATTTTAGCTGTCCAAAAATCGTGTTTTTGGATCGTTAAAAGCAGCTAAGCTACGAGCTAAGCTAACAGGTTGACCTCGGGGAAAATATCTCCGTCGAAGCTCCAAAAAGTCTCGGCTGAAACTCGTGCCTTCGTGTAAAAAGTTGTTTTTCCTCTGCAAAAAGAAGCCGAGAACTTGTTTACTGATTTTTTTATTAAGTTTTGTGTGACAAATGCTATGCTGAAGAGCTCAAACAGAGCATCCGCCATTTTGAGAACTGAAAAAAAAAGAGACAGCCCATGTCACGTCAAGCGGTCTCCCTCCCATTTTTCATCAGACACAGCTGCTCACTCCCTCACTATCCATTACAGTCCAGTCTTATACTGCTATCCAGTGGTCAAAAAAGGTACTACACACAAATTAACAAATATTTCTTCTTAAATTTGACAATAATTACTAATTCATTCAACCTTTATTTAGTCAGGTAAATCTTATTGAGCCTCATGGCTCATTTACGAAAGCGACCTGCTAAAACTAAAGAACGATGAACAGCAATGGTAGAAATCCTTATACAATAAACAACAATAGAAAACAAAAGAGAGAAACACTTTTTTTTTTTTTTTAAATAAAGTATCAAAAAACTAGCAAAACAGGTAGTCCTCGAGTTACGACGTTTTGTGGTTACGGCGCATCTCCCATTAAAAAAAATATTAATTTAGAAATTTTAAGTTACGCAGTTTCCGGTTTTACGTAGTAAACGTAGCGGTGGAGGAATGCTACACTTTCTCTCTAAAAAAGCTAAGTCTGTACTGTGAACCCTGTTTTACGTCGTAAACGGATAGAGAATACGGAGGATGGATGGAGGAACACAGCGTCACCAGCATCCCAGTAGGCCATTAACCCTTTTTCTCCTTCATTATGGCTCCAAACGTTTGTGTTTTTTGATAATTATGTAGGGTACTGTGTTAGGATAGGCTAAGTGCTTGGTAATACAGTACATGTATATGGTGCAGTATGTACGTATATTTCGACTTGCGTCGAAATTCGGTTTACGCCGCCGCGTAGGAACGGATCTCCGTCGCTAAGTTGAGGACTACCTGTATTGTCAAATTTCAAACAATATTATCATTTATCGCAATAATTTCTGAGAAAATCGGCCAGCAAAATTTATCGTGACAGGCCTAAACAAAGTTTTTTTTTTTTTTAAACTGCCTCGCTGATGGTATGGGGGTGCATTAATGTCTCTGGAACAGACAGCATAAAAATCTGGAAAGTACGGTGTCCGGCAGGTGCAAACACAGAGCAAGCGCATGAATGAGGCAAACTCCAGAACACAAATGCAACAGAGGAACACAACAACAAACAAATGCAAAAGAAAGGTGATGCAAATACCAAAAACACAACAAAACAAAAAAACTGAAAGAACTTCTTTCTTCCGTCCAACTTTGTTTGGGGCATCCCATTAACGCCTGGTCCCATACGACTTGGTGGTCTGAGTCCCCACAGTTGCCCTCGACAGCTGCTGTAGGAAGACGTCAATGCATACAGGTTTCCAGTCTTCTTCAAAGCACAGCACAGTCCTGCAGTCCAGACTGAAAACATCTGACGCACCATGAAACAAAGAGCAAAGACTCAGGACTGGAAGAACTTGAATCCTCCATCAGACAAGAATGGGACATTTTCTCCAACTGGTCTCCTCAGTTCTTCGTTGTTAAAACAAAAGGAGATGCCATCAAATCCAAAATTGCCTCAATTCTTCCACAAAATGGCACACTTTATTACTCAATATAAATAAAATAAGGGTTTGGGAAATTCGTAAATCGTTTAATTCTATTTTTATTTACATTTTACTCTGTTTTTGTTTCTAAGTCAGACTTTGAGACATAAAAAAAGTCATATAAATTTGATAAATGTCTAATTTATTTTTCTACAGGATATGAAAAAAAGAGAACACAAAGATGAAGAGCGTCACAGAGACTAGAGGACAACGGGACGACAGCGATCTGTACATGGAGTGCAGTTCTGTTACTCTGAGCCGAGTCGAGTGTTTGCAGCGCTCCTCTTCCAGAAGCATTCTGAAAATAAAAAAAATTTAAAAAGCTGTCCATCCCGCGTTGTGTTTTGAGATTTCTTTGGGATGTCTGGCTGAAACGGAGGAACAGCCGCCGAAATAATTTACACACAATACATTTGTTAACAGAGAAAACAGAAAATAAAAGTAGTTGCATTTAAAATAATGGAGTTACGTTACAGCTGATGGGGAAAACATCCCCGTAAGACTCAAATGATAGTATTTAGTCCCCTGATATTCATTGCATGTTTAAATGGCATCAAACGTCACCCGACTAGAAACACAGCATCGCCTCTGGTTTTGTTCTCTTCCAGAAAGAGTCGGCTCTGAACCCAGAAGGCAGCAACAAAGAACCAGCATCCACAGGGACCAACCCTTTAAATGTGTCTGTCAGGAGGGATATGAGGGCTCCCAGTCAGAGTGTGATTCCAGCACCGTCTCAGAAGAACTTGACGCCTTTTCCGTCGTCCATGGTGAAGACCTCTGCTTTGCCGTCTGATTGTAAGGCCTGCAGGGAGCGCAGCAGCATCCATTCCTCTAACCCGTGGAACTCTGCAGAGAAAAAATGAACAGCAACGACTGAGGAGATTGTTTTATTGAAACACAGGGCAAGGTTTACTACCGTATTTTTCTGCCTATAAGTCACAGGATTTTTTTGGGGCATAATTTGCATGCCCAGTGACTTATTTATGTATTTTTCCCATATTTATAAACAAATTTTTGGCTGAGATATGATGATTTCATTCATTCTGACTGAAAATATTGAACACTACCATTTTCAGCCGCTAGATGGCACTTGAGTAGTATGGCATGCTGTTGTGTAATGTAATAGGTAAAAGGTAAAAGTGGCTATTAAAGGTTCAGTATGTAATTTCTGGAACACGCTGGAACTTAGGAAAATTTTGAACAGAGACACGTTTCTGGTCCCTCCCCCTCAGAGCCATATATGGCTCTGTTACCCTTGCTCTGCTGAAATTCAAATTCAAACTCTGTTTTTATTGGCTGGTTAACGGCGTGTCACTGTGGCTTTTTAGAAATGCTTTTAGAGAAGCAAGGGGACAATAGTTTTTTTCAGAGATTACTTGTCTAAAATCAGTATGTCAGGAGGTAGTGACAGAGTGAAGAAATATGTTAAAAATATATTGTTAGAAAAGTTACATACAGCTCCTTTAATGACACAATCGGCTTGCCAAATCAAGCCACCTTCATCCAGCTCGCCTGGAGCAACCGTCAAATCAGCTTCATCATTTCGCTGAGCCGCCCCGGTGAAATGTAGCTGATTTGACCATCCAAGTGCATTTATTAAGTAAAAGTTCAACTGAGACACACCTTTACTATAATGTCGAGCAAACAAACAATTGTTTTAGGTGGTTATCTTGTTAAATTTCAAAGAAATGCACAGTGAGTCGACCTCTGCGCGTTCCCGTTTCCACATTATCAGTTTTTGAAAATGCAGCTGATTTGACGGTCGAAGTGAATTTATTAAGGAAAAAGTTAGACTGAGACACACACCTTTACTATAATTTAAAGCAAACAAATAATTGTTTTTAAGTGTTAATCTTGTTAAAAGTCCTCCTGTGCACGCTCCCGCGGCCACCATTTGGCAGCCAAGAGATTTTTGGCACAACACCGGCGCACATTTCAGGGTGGTCAGTGACATGTAACAAACGCGACGCGTCAGCGGTGACGCATAATAGATGCGACTTATATGGTGAAGCGACATATTTATGCATTTTTCAACTTTATTAGACATATTTGGACTGCTGCGACTTATAGGGCGGTGCGATGTGGTATTTGTTGGACATTGTGCATCTATTACAGGTCAATCGATTAGTCATACCTGCTTTTTCTCTACACCTAATTCACTTTGGGTTGCACGTCTCTTCAAGTTTCTACGCAAAATAAAGCTGAGAGAAACAAATAAATAAAAAAATGAACCACACAAGGTCACAAAGAGAAAACGGTAGGTGTTAATATAATGTATTGTGAAAAACGTTCCGATCAGAGGTCAACTCCAACAAACACCAGAAGACAACCTCGGACGTTTTGACAAATCCATATTTAGACGAACTCGGAGCCAGGGGTGGTCTTAATGTTTTGGCTCATTTTTAAAGGTATTTAAATGAGAACTGAGGCAGCATTAAGTATTAAAAAGTACTAAATGATGTCATACCTTCACTTCCTGTGTCATCGCCGTTGGAGAGCTCATAAAACGTGAACACAGAGTTGACCATGCCGCTTCTGAAAACCTGAGAAGTTAAAGAACAAATACCAGTAAATTAAATAAATAAAAAATGTATTACAGTACATGTCCAAGAGTTTAATTTTAAAAGTTGGGAATAAACACTTAAAGAACAAAAGACTAATCTCTTCTGAAAAGTCAGGCTTTCATTTAAGTCATGTATGTGCTTTGACTCGCCTGAAAATCTTCTTTAACATTCAACAAAATAAAATAAAATAAGTCAGGTGTGATAATTTAATCGAAGTTTCAACATTATTATTATTTTTTTTAATGTCAAACACTAAAAATAAAATTTCAGAGAATTACACAAGGCTTGAAAAAAGTTGAATGTTAGAAAAGAATCTTGAAGATTTTTTGGTTGTAAACATAAAAACTGCACAAATAATAAAATTACAGTATGCTGAAGCTCGCAGCTCCTTTAATACTTTTGTTGGATGTAACTGGGACCCTGTGCACACAATTTTGTTCCATCACATGTGCCACATGTGGTGTGTATGGCAAATAAAGAATCGCTGAATTAAATAAACTACTAAGGAAAAAAAAGAAGCTTTGTAGGAATAAACTCTTGGCATGACTTCAACACAGAGCGTATACCTGAAAAAATTAAATACAGAAGATTTTAAAGGGACCTGCTGGGAAAAACAACGATATGTTGAATTGTGCATATTTTCAATACTCTTTAAACATTTGAGATGCTGAGATGTGATGCAAACTTTTACAGAACCGGTACTCAGACCTGACTTCACTGTGGATTCGGTGGTTGTGATGTTTCACCTCGGCCTTTAGATGCGCTCCAGTACCTCTGAATGATGAGCCCTGTCATGCTCAAAGCTTTCCATTTGATTTAAATCATTTATCAGCTGCTGTTCTGCATCGTAGGTCACATAACATCAGTGGTACTGCTTTATTTTTTTTGTTTGGCATCATCTTACTCGGTTTGTTCATATGCAAACCAGGAGCCTTTACTGTGAGAAAAAAGTTGCTTGTGCCCAGATTATCTTCATGTTTTGGGTTCATTACTTTTTATTACTTACATTAACTGTTTGGATTATAACGTACCACATGCAGCGTTTGTTTTTTACGCTGATGCTTTAACACCAAGCAGCACTCGACCTTCTACAATCAGCCTTTAATGTTGTCCAGAGCCACTATGCTGCAGGTTTTAGAGGGTTATATTTGGCTTTGACACACCCACTTTGAAACAATGGGAGACAAACAGAGCATGAAGAGGTAATTCAAGCATTGAGTCAGGTGTGTTGGAGCAGAGGAACAGGTAAAACATGCAGGACCTCCGAGGACCAGGACTGGTCCAGAGCAACTAATGGCTTAAACGCAGACAGAAACAAATCTGAGGATGTTCTCCAACTTAAAGGCATCTGATTTTTATATTTCAAGGCACTCTTATTGAAGCAAACAATTTGGTTTTACTCTTGAAGAGTTTCTCCTTTGTAATCAATAACTAGATAAAAGATTACACTTAAAAATAGTTTTTATTTTAAATGAGATCCTGATTTTCTTTCAGTGCAAAAAGGCGACTTGCTGCTGCTACGTTTGCGTTCGTTATAGATTACGGTGATGTCTTACATTCACTCGGCTCTGTTTGTCGAGGAGCTCCTCCTTTAATCCTAAAATCTCAACACTTCTCCGGACGCCCACGGTCTTTGTCCATCTGCAGGTTGAATCAGGTACTACCGTATTTAGCGGACTATAAGGCGCACCAGTCTCTCTACGATCACAGAACAGTAATCTCCTTCACATTCCACAAACCAAATTAAGGACCATGGGAGACCGGGCATTCTGTGTGGCTGCCCCCCGCCTATGGAACTCCCTCCCTGACTACCTGAGAGCTCCACAGTCACTGGTTGACTTTAAAAAAGGCTTAAAGACTTTTCTTTTTAAGCAAGCCTATTCTGCCTCCACATGATTTTATCTCTGATCTTAGTTGATATTATCATTGTTTTTAATTGATTTTATTATTGATTTTTGTTATTTTATCATTGATTTTACTTGATTTTATCACTTGTTTTTATTTGATCATTGATTTTAGTTGCACTTTGTAGCACTTTGAGATTTCTGTTAATGAAAAGTGCGTTACAAATTGAATTCATTATTATTATTATTACCAGATTACAGTATAAGGTGCAGAGTACATGTGTGTGAATGAGAGGGAGGCCAGTGGAACAGTGAGGCTACAAGGAGCAGAGGTCACAAAGGTGCAGGACTTCAAGTACTTGGGGTCCACTGTCCAGGAAAATGGGGAATGTGGTAAAGAGGTGAAAAGAGAGTCCAGGCAGGATGGAGTGGATGGAGAAAAGTTTCAGGAGTGATTTGTGACAAAAAGGTGTCAGCAAAGGTCAAAGGAAAAGTTTACAAGACAGTGGTGAGACCAGCTATGTTGTATGGTCTGGAGACAGAGACATGGACAAAAAGACAGGAGAAAGAACTGGAAGTGGCAGAAATGAAGATGCTGAGGTTCTCCTTAGGAGTGACAAGGATGGATAAGATCAGGAATGAGATCATCAGAGGTACAGCACATGTTGAACAACTGGGAGATAAAGTTAGGGAGGCCAGACTGAGATGGTTTGGACATGTCCAGAGGAGGGACAGTGGGTATATTGGTAGAAGGATGTTAGAAATGCAGCTGCCAGGAAAAAGACAAAGAGGAGATATATGGATGCAGTTAGAGAGGACATGAAGGTAGTTGGAGTGAGGACAGAGGATGCAGAGGACAGAGTGAGGTGGAGGAGGATGACTCGCTGTGGTGACCCCTGAAAAGGGAAAAGCCGAAAGAAAAAGAAGAAGATTATAAGGTGCATTAAATGAAACAAAGCAGTCAGATAAGTCAAACTTTATTCAACTCATTCACAATAACCACATCAAATTGGTTCGAGGTCAGTAAGCACAAGCAGAATTAATACATAAGGTACGCCTGCTCACTGTTGATTTTTGAGAAAATTAAAAGATTTTAAATGCGCCTTATAGTCTGAAAAATACGGTAATAAATAAAGCTCTACTGGGTCTGCTCCCTTCTTATCTACATAAATCTCAAACTGACTGGAGGATCTTCACTTCGCTCCCAGAACTACGACTTCTTGTACTTAAAGTCCGAACAGAACAAGAGAACAGGTCATTGCAGTTCGCTGCGCTGTTGACAATAAATCAACTTCAGTCCGGTCTAAAACGAAGGAGCTGCTTTAATCAAATGTAGAAGAGAAACGGACATGAAGTTGTGTTTTATCTAATGGTCATGCACATGCGCACTTTTTAACGGAAAATACTTTATGGTTTATTTTATATCAAGGCTGCTATCGTTGATAATGTTTACTTTATGAAACTTGGTGTTTTGTTGCCTGTTTAGCCAAGACACTAACCCTAACCCTGAGTTTCTCCAGGTAAAAATAAATGTTATTCAGTTTACCTTAACTTAGCATTCTCTAAAAAAAATGTAATAGTCCATGAGTAACGATCCTTTTTTTAAATTGTGAGTAGATGTGACAGTAATTATTATAGCTGTTGTTTTCCATTAATGTTTTTTAGGTGGAATCTTATGGCGACTGAAACATTCAAACCAACAAGCAAGAAAATGTCCAAATCAATGAATTTAAACAAAGTGCTCCGTGATCGTTATATATTTCAAACCGTCTTTGAGGTCAAGGAGTTCAAGAAAAAGAAAGTGTTTTAATCAACTGAGCAGTTTTGTCCTTTAAAGATTACAGATCTTTATACATGTATATATCTTTATTTTTTAAAGCCTTGTCAGTAAACGACAAAGTGTGCAGATAACTTTTAAGATACAAGAAAGAAAGGATAGAAAGGATTAGGGATGCACCGATCCACTTTTTTTACTTCCGATACCGATTCCGATATCTGAGGTTTAGTATCGGTCGATTCCGATCCGATACTGAAAAACAGCATTAATTGAAACATTTCTTTCCTATTTAAAAATAAAAAACAGACATAAATGAACTACTGAATTGCACATTTATTTTATAACTATGCACCAGTACAGCAATCTTAAATAAAATAACTGTTCACAAGCTTAGTTGAACACATAAAAAAATCTTTAAATTTAACTTGTTCAGTGAGTGCAATTAGGACTTCAAAATATAATGTACACTAATAAAAGAGCTGAAATTTAGGAAAATAAAACTTAAGTTCAATAACTTGGTTGACATATATTCAAAATAAACATAAATCAGTCCTTTCTTTGGTTTGTGCAAACTGAAAAATAGCAGCCTAATAAAACAATAGCTTCAATAACTTGGTTGGCATATATTCCAAATAAACAGAAATCAGTCCTTTCTTTCCATTCATTCTGACTGAAAAAAAAAAAACTGCAGTTCCTGATGGCCCCATGGTATGGCATGCTGTTGGCTGTTGTACCATGTAATAGGAAAACGTGTCTATAATGACAAATTTAAAAAAGTTCAAGACAAAAACAACTGGACTTTATTTATTATACTATTTATTATACTATTATACTATACTTTGTTTTTTTTGCACTTTTTGTTTTTTTCTTGCACTTTTTAGAATTCACCATGTCCTGGATGACTGAGAATCTTCACTAGCTATTAGTGACTTAATCGGCCTGCCACACTTTCCCACCTTTCTGCTCTCTGCCTTGAAACTTCAATCCAGCAGTCAGCTGCACCGCCCCGGCGAAATGCAGCTAATTTGACCATTAAAGTGCATTTATTAAGAAAACGTTAGACAGAAACTCGGCTTTGCTATAATTTTGAGCTAACAAATAATTGTTTAGGTATTTTCCTTGTTAAATGTTGGCGAAACGAGCCGCGCTCCTCTGTTTCTCACCGCTGAGCGATCACGGAGCACACAGGCAGCAAAACTTTTTTTTAAAATAAAGCCGATTTGACCATTAAAGTGCATTTATTAAGAAAACGTTAGACTGAGACACACCTTTGCTATAATTTCGAGCTAACAAACAATTGTTTAGGTACTTTTCTTGTTAAATGTCGGGAGGATAAAGCAAAAAAAAAAAAGTAAAAAAGCTCCAGATGGCTGATCCTTTCGTTCGCTCCATTTGGAAAACTGCACGTGCCACTGCACTGCGTGTCGCTGGCGCATAATGGCTCGGTTAGCATGACACAGAAACAATAATTTACTTACAGCAGAGAACGCACTGGTTTGTCTAGTCCCAGATTATAATCTTCGTAAAGAGCTGGAGATGTGTTGACGCACGGTGAACTGTTACCACTGACGCCAGCAGCATTATAACGTCACATCACGCGTGGAGCTCATGGATCGGGTCCATTGTCACCGATACCCGATCTAGAACTTTGTTTAATATCGGGACCGATACCGATACAGTACTGGTATCGGATCGGTGCATCCCTAGAAAGGATTAAATCACACACTCTACACCCACTCCCCCTGGTTCTTTCTAAAATGTAGGACATCGCACTGAAAAACGAGCGATTCCCTAAAGCGAGCCAAGTTAATAGAACGTTTTGGAGGACATTTAATGCAACGTGCAGCACTTCTTTCTAATTAAAGTCATAAAAGTACTTCAGGCCCAGTTTAAATTAGATTTAGTCTGAGAACAGATGAAACATTTCTATCGATCTGGTCTTTATTATTATTGTTGTTTTGTTCCATCTGAAATCGAAGTGCAGCAACAACCTGCTACAAACTGACTGCCTCATGTGGGAAATATTAATCCCAACGGAAAAAAAAAAACTGCACATTTAAATTTCTAAAAACCTAATCTTGTGTTATTGTTACACATTTAAGTAATCTGTTTACAGCTGAACTGACTTCAGCCCGGTAATTTTAAAGTGTTTAAATGTATTAAACTGCTGCAGAATGTCGTGAACTTGTGATGACTTTGTGTTGTGATTACTTCAAGTTTGAAGGATGATCAACATGTCGTCTAACACATTTTCTATTTTTTTAAATCCAGACTTCACTGGCCTCTATTGCTCAATTTTGTCAACAAATGTCTGTAAATGTATTATAATTTACATATCGTTATCATCTCAATGTTTTTTAGGGTTATTGGAAGTAAGAAAGCTTTTTGTTCTCTCAATTATATATTTTTAATGGCTTTAGAATGCAAGTACTGGTACCACAGAGAGACGTATTTGTATCCGTCAACTTGGCTGTTTTATGTTGAACTTTGCGAAAATATTTAATGTAAATATAATTGTTTTACAGACTTTTATCACCCCAACATGGAGGAACAGGCCCAAGTAGCTGGGGAGAGGGAAGTCTGGGCCTCTCTACTTAAGCTGCTACCCCTGCGACCCGACCCCGGATAAGCGGAAGAAAATGGTTGGATGGACAATGACAACACTTGAACAGTACAAATGTGTAAATGTTCACAAATCTAAACTGAACGGTGCGCATGCTGTCATAACGTGCTGGCGCTGCAGGCCTCCTTGTCACTGGGTTGGGTTGTCATATAAACAGTGCCTTTTATTTATATATATCTATATATATCTATATATATCTATATCTATATCTATATATATATA
>JBBPBX010000961.1:32749-60273 GCA_038048925.1 Garcialebias charrua | reverse complement strand
ATCTAAAAGCTTCCGATTGATAATAAATAAACTCCAATTATTTTTTAAATGCTACCTTACCGTAATTCTGAATTAACCTTTTGACATTCTATATTATCCTGCACTATATCAAACAAAATATGCAGTTTGAAAAAGTTTACTCTGGTAGTCGTCCACATATATTTACATGCAATTCTAAAATGAGGGTCTGAACTCAATGTAAACAAAACTGTCGGCTCAATCCACCAAAAACAACGTAGAAGCCCGAGTCATGTGGTCGACCAAAACTCCTTTTCTTCCCAGTTTCATTTTTTATTTTTTTTTCCCCATCTCGATCTCAAACTCTTCTTCTGGACGTCGCCCCCATTGACCCCTTTTCAGTCACTTGGGCTGTTTTTGTAGGTGACCACAACAAGCTGCTCACAAATTCTTTCATTTGGGGAAATGGTGATCATCAGCATTGGGAAAGAAACTGATAAGTTTTAATTTCTTACATTATGTACTTTTAACCCTTAAAATAACAATAATTTAAGGTCAATCTTTCATCAATTAATATTTAAAATTAGTGGTTCCCAAACGTTTCATTTCTCAAACCACAAAAATATTGCGACAAGCGTTTGACGCCATTTGTTGCCAATTTAAATATACAAAACTCCATGCTACATGGGCTAAAGGATTAAACATAAACATAATTTCAAAATGTCATGACCTCTATTTTTATTTTTTGCAACAACTACAGTACAGTACAGTATAGTGAAAATAAGCCAGAAGTGATCATGTTTACCACTGTATTAAACAGCTGATTGTTAACTGGATTTCACATGTAACTAAATATTAATGGCCAGATAAATATGCTTATAAACTTCAACTAGAGAAGACAATGCAGTGTGAAAGTTTATTTCAGAAGAACTTGCTGAAAAACAGCTGAAATTAGTTTAAAAACACATGCTGAAATGTAGCTGTAATTGTAGAAAAAGTGTAAATCAGCAGGAGAAAGCAGAAAGAACAAAAAAGTTGAAATGACTGCAAAAAGTGGAATTAGCTAAAAAAGTTAATAGCTGAAATGACTAAAACTAGCAGAAATAAATTGAAAGGAGAATAACAGGCTGGAATAAGCAGAAATAATTTAATTAGGCTGATAGTAGCAGAAATTTATGGAAGCGTATTGCAGTCATCCATGAAAAAAATGTTTTTGAGCTTATGTAGTAATAACGTGATACGTATGTAGTAATAATGTGACATTATGTAGTAAAAACGTGATACTATGTAGTAAAAACATGATACTTTGTTGTAATAACGTGATATGCATGTAGTAAAAACGTGATACTACGTAGTAAAAACGTGATACTATGTAGTAAAAACGTGATACGTATGTAGTAATATCGTGATATGTATGTAGTAAAAAACGTGATACTATGTAGTAAAAACGTGATAAGTATAGATGTAGGATGCACGCAGTATTTTAGGATTGGTGGTCCCTTTAAATATATAGTAGACCCAAGCAGAGCAACATGTCACGAGTGGCACACTGTGAGCGCGTCTGCCTTCCACTCAAAGGACCCGGGTTCGATTCTGACCTGGGTGAACTTATTTTACTTTTTTTATTTTTTGATTGCATAAGTAAAATAAAAAAGCAGTTTGTGTTAACCACAGGCACATTAAGTCTATGGTGTTAACCGGTTCGACATTAGCGGCGTCTCCCTACCTTCTCTTTCAACCTCTCTTAACACAGACCTGGTGTTGTGCGGGAGTTGTAGGGGGGACCACAACTCCCGTCTGGTCTGTGTTAAGAGAGGCGGAAAGAGAAGGTATGGAGACGCCGCTAATGTCGAACCGGTTAACACCATAGACTTAATATGCCTGTGGTTAACACAAACTGCTTTTTAATTTTATTTATCCAATCAAAAAAAGTAAAATAAGTTCACCCAGGTCAGAATCGAACCCGGGTCCTTTGAGTGGAAGGCAGACGCGCTCACAGTGTGCCACTCGTGACATGTTGCTCTGCTTGGGTCTACTATATATTTAAAGGGACCACCTCTCCTAAAATACTGTGCGCATCCTACAACTATACTTATCACGTTATTACTACATACGTATCACGTTTTTACTACATAGTATCACGTTTTTACTACATACGTATCACGTTATTACTACATAGTATCACGTTATTACTACATAGTATCACGTTTTTACTACATAGTATCACGTTTTTACTACATACGTATCACGTTATTACTACATAGTATCACATTTTTACTACATAGTATCACGTTTTTACTACATACGTATCACGTTATTACTACATAGTATCACGTTTTTACTACATAGTATCACGTTTTTACTACATACGTATCACGTTATTACTACATAAGCTCAAAAAAAAAAATTCATGGTTGAATGCAATACGCTTCCATAGAAATTACCTTGAAAAACTTGAATTTATCTGAAAACAGTTGAAATTATCTAATTTGCTTTTTTTTTTTTTTTTTTAAATCTAGCAGAAAATGTAGAACAAGTTTAAATTATCAGAAGAAAGCAGAAAAAACATGTTGGCCCAAATAGGCTGACAGTACATGAAAAAGGCTGAAATTAGCATAAAACAGCTGAAAAGTAGCTAAAATTGCAGACAGAAGCTTAAATTATCAGAAGGAAGTGAAGAGAGCACATTTTTGCTGAATTAAGTTGAAAAAAGTTGAAATGAGTGCAAAAAATGTGGAATTAGCTGAAAAGGCTAAAATTAGCAGACAAACAGCTAATAGTGGCTGAAATAGCTGAAAGGAGCAAAAAACTGCTGAAATTAGATGAAAGTAGCTGGGAAAAAAGTTTAAATTTGCACAAAGAAGCTGAAAGAAGCTGAAGCAGAACAAAATGTGAAAGGAGCAGTAAAAGGTTGTAAACACATCTAAAGATTTGAAGGATGTAAAATGAGCTCAATTCCTTTTCTTTGAGAAAAAAGTGTCAGAAAAGGCTAAATATTTCAAAAAACTAAAGTTGCACCAATACCAAAAGTCATAGCACCTTTCTCCTGAACGAGCTGAACGTTTAGATTTATGATTTGATGAAATGGCACAAAAATTGTGGAATGATCAAGGTGCTGAAAACATACGGAAGAAAAATGGATCACTCTTTATTCGCTGCTACATGGCACCCAAAAAACCCTGTTTGGTGATAAAATAAATAAACTGTGAAATATGAAAAGAGCATCAAAAACAGATTAATCTTGAGTTGAACTGAAGGCAAATTGACTTCTTTGTGATTCCTGAAGACATTTAGCTTCTAATCCGAGGGGATTTTAATGACTAAGTGAATTCACTTATGTGTAACGTGACAGGATTACTGCATTTTATTGAAAAGCCGAGCTTGTTTTGTAGTATGCAAGTCATATTTGGTTAAATGTATAGTTAATGGGATGCTGGTGTGTCTTTGAAGAGACTAAAACCGCTTTTATTCAGGTATAATTGTTTAAGTTTGAACAAAGTGATGGCGACAGCACGAAGATGGAGGTCAAACCTGTGCAAATGTCCAAAAAGCAGCTTCATAGTGTCGTGGTTCGCAGGAGGAAGTGACTTGACCAGGTCACGAATATGGGACAGTCTTGTTTTGTAATCAGTATGTCCTGGAGAAACAGCAAAACAAATACATCAAAGCCCAATAAACATGAGCTTAAATTCAGGATTCAAACAAAAGTCTGCTCACTGATGGCCGTGACAAAGTCGTTAAAGTAGCTGAAAGGGAAAAGCGGGTCAGGAAGCTCCCGGAAAAACAACTTCAGCGCTCCGGTGATGACGTGGACGTCCTCCCACTGACCGTCCTCGAGGTCCAGCTCCTCTGTTTGGACACGAAACAGATGTGAAAACGCAGCAGGGGGGGGGGGGCGCCGTCGCCGAAAGCGTAGTATGTTTTACCGTGATTGGCCTTGAAGCGAAGTTTCTGTATGACAGCGAGGTTCCCGCTGACTCTGTAGAGCCCATCGATGTCTAAACCTGTAAACAAACATTAAGTCACTTCAATCTGCGGCTTTGAGGCGCACGGAGAAAATAAAAGGTCATCGTTTGGCTTTGACGGGAGTTGCTCACCTCTCTTTTCCACGGCTTTAATACATTTATCCACAAAACTGGGAACTGTGGTGTTCTCCTGAGCACACAGGTGGGCCAGATGACAACCAAACACGGTTTCTGCACAAGATAAAAGTCGATATCATTCACAGCTGGGGAATAATTGTGACAAATACATATGTGTAGTGAGATAGACCCCTCATCTCTGACCTGGGTTTGCACCTTTTCACATCTCTCTGAAACTCTGAGTGGTACACTGCTCCTGAGGCTCTCAAGGAGACAAGTGGACACTATTTTATTACATTATTTTGAATCAAAACACAATAAGTCATAAGAGACTCTCTTATTCCTCTATTTTGTGTTAATGAATAACCTTGTGTTAAGTAAGCATTATTGAATTCACTGTTTGATAGTTAAAAGACTGTTTAATTCAAACTGTTTAATTCAAGTTGGAAATCCAATGTTATTTCAAAATGATGGTCACTTCTTCATATGATGAATCAAATGGTGAAAGTGAATTAATATGTCAGACTGAACTCCTCAGTTTTGTTAGAAGTTAGAAACAGCTTTAATCAAGTGTTTGGCGTCTAACTGTCTGTCTTCACCTAAAACAAAGCCTATCTGTTCTTCCAAGTGACCTTCATGCACTAACTCTTCCACTGGTTCATTTGGACCAATCGGGGAGGAACAGGTCACTGATCACAGATCCTTTCTTAAAGTTCTAAGCTGTTGCTGGAACTGACAGAGTCGGTGGAGGACCTCAAGCCATGAGGTTCCCCAAAGAGCTGAATGAACGCCAGTCACACGCTAAGGACACGTCATTCAGTTAAAAGATTTATAACATGCCTGTAGTGCTGGGCGATATGGAAAAATCATATATCACGATATGGACTTTTTTATATCACGATAACGATATATATCACGATATATACAACACGATGTGTGTGTGTGTGTGTGTACAGGAAAATTTTGGACCAAAGTAGAAAAGGAGTTTCTACTTTGCTCCAAATTTTTCCTGCAGGTGGCGGTAAAACAACGGCCGCTAATAAAACCCACAAAGAAGAAATCCGCTCTGGAAGCTGGAGTAAACAAGGCAAGAAACAGAAAAGAGAAAACGTTGCGTTTGATTCCGGTTCTGTTGTGTCTCTGGTCTGTTTTGTATTGGTTAACTGGACCCAAGTTCGGACTCTGTTGGACTCTGGGTTCGTGTCCTCTGGACCCATTTTGTCTCCGAGTTTCAGCGGAGCGAAATAATGGAAGCTAACAAGGTGAGCTTCCCCCTCTTTTTGGTAAAAGTTCTTCTTCTTGGGCTGCCTGTGCAGCTGTTTAACAACGTAAAACATGTGTCGCAAACCCGCGCGTGAGTCAAACATAAAGCAGTGCCGTCATCTCGCAAAACCACAATATGAAGCTTCTTTGCGACAGTTGTTTTTTATTCTTATTTATCACGATAGAGACGATAGAAGGAAAGTAGCACGATAGACACGTTTCTATCGTCCCCACGATATATATTGTCATATCGCCCAGCACTACATGCCTGTTATAAATCTATTTCAAGCTGTGAAAAGCTTCACTTTATTGACATTCCTTTAAGGAACGTCTTATCTTGGAAACAGCACCAGGAGCTGCCGTTACTACGGTCCGAGTCTTGGCACACGTCTGGAGACGCTGAAGAACGGTAAACAAACTGACCAACTGGACCGAGGGAGATTGACCATCTTCACGAGGTAACAAGTTGTCATATGCTTTACCAAGGGTACCAACGTGTAGCCGAGATCGGCCGGAGAGCTGCCATGTTTCTGGTTAAAACACGTCAAGATAATACCTCTCCTCATCCTCCATTTTCTCTTCACTGAAACTTTCTTACTTTAAGTAACTAAACTTTAAGTTATTGTGCCAGCAGAGATATAAGTTATTAACACCCATAACTTGTGTTCTGTTGTTCCTATGAAGTTAAGGACGCGTATACTCATGCTGAAGTTAATTATAGGAAAAATGATCAACCAATCATGTACATATGGTGTGATGTAATTAATGATTTGTTAATTAAATGATTCAGTTCATAAGTTGACGTTTCATGTCTTTACATATCACCTCCAAGGTATAGAATTATTGATATTGAACTGAAAAAGAGAGAACTCGTTTAATTAATGATGTATTTTTGTGTCAGTCTAAACCCTGCCAATTTACATCTAAAATATAGGTAAGTCAGTAAACTGACCCCTTCCTATATTACTACTGTAAATATTTAAATAACCCCTTTTAACAGACCGACTGAGAAACCCTGAAAAAAACAATAAGCGTGGTGCACACGTTTCATCCTGCCATTTCACAGGTTATTTTTTACCGCGTCTATTTTAATTTCATTATTTGCCAGATCGCAAAATTTTAAGTAACTGTTTTATTCATTCGTCTAACTTGTAAAAGAAAAAGAGTCAAGTCTACAGAAACTTAATTTTTAAATAAATAGTATCTGGATGGATGCGGTTTGATTTATATAAAAATTGTTTTCTACGTTTTATCACCTGCTACCTAGAGACAAAAGCAGGTGACCGTACTTTCTTAGACCTGTCTAAAGCTTTTGACGCTGTAGGTCATGACATGTTGTGTCACAAGCTCTCAGAAATTGGTTTCACAGATCACACCACTGGCTGGTTCAGTAACTATTTCTCAGATTGGACACAATGTGTTCAACATAATGGTACTTCTTCCAGTTATTTAACGGTTAACAATGGTGTACCACAAGGCTCTGTCTTAGGTACCACGCTCTTTACAATCTACATAGGTAATGTAGGTCAGAGCATCCCTGATGCATCCTTACACTTCTATGCTGATGACACAGTTGTTTATTGTCGAGCTAAAACAGTTGCTAAGGCTTTCCAGCTTTTGCAATCCACTTTCGACATCATCCAGTCAGATTTGTTCTGTCTCAAACTTGACCTAAATGCTGATAAAACCAAAGGGATGCTTTTTTCAAACAGGAAGCCAGTCCCAGCAGTTCTTTCTCTGAATTTTATCCTCGAATGGTGTCCCTATTGAGTTTGTCGGTTCCTACAAATATTTGGGTATCTTGGTCGACTCTTTTAAGCTTCATGTGGAAAACTTGGTAAAGAAACTGAAAGTTAAACTGGGTTCCTTTTTCAGAAACAGATCATGTCTAATTCTGAATGCTAGGAAACACCTTGTAACTGTGACTTTCCTTCCCTACATTGATTACGGTGACATTATCTACATGAATGCTCCTACAAGCACCCTGCAGATGTTGGATGCTGTCTATCATGGTGCACTAAGATTCATAACTGGCTGTGATTATCGTACCCCTGTATTCACTGGTTAACTGGACATCATTAACTTCACACAGACTCTTCCACTGGTACATTTTCATATTTAAATCACTTCTTGGTCTGTTGCCTTCATACATCTCCTCCTACATGTCTCTGAGAGAGTGCAGCTACAGCGTGCGCTCTCAGGACATTATTACCTGCAGTGTTCTGTCAGTGATGACTAAACTAGGCAAAAGAGTCTTCTCCTACTCTGCTCCTGTTTCCTGGAATATCTTACAAAAAGACCTGAAGCTCTCGACCTTGACCTCTCTAAGTGGCTTCAAACATCTATTAAGTTCCTGGCAAGAACCAATGCAGACATGTTCCTGTTTTTAGTTTTTTACACCGCCTTATATAATCTAGCTGTTTTTGTTTCATTTTTTAATACCATTTTCTTTCATTTGTTCTCAATTTGTATGCTTTTTATGATTGTCTATGATTGTCATCACTCATTTGTTAAAATCAAGTCTCTCTTGTAAATGAGTCCCCAAGGCGCAATGGGATTAACCTGTATGAATAAAGGTTGAATGAATGAAAGTTAATGCTCGTGTCTGGCTGTTAGCAAACTATTTACCGTATTTTCCGGAATATAGGTTGCGGCTTTTTGCCTAATTTGCATGCCCTGCGACCTATAGAGAGGTGAGACCTATTTATGTATTTTCCCCATATTTTTAGACCAATTTTTGGCTCAGATGTGACCGTTTTTCATTTTGGCAGAAAATGGTGCAGTACTACTTTTGTCCGCTAGGGGACACTTCCAGAGAGTCCACCGACCGTTTCCAGCTCATGTGTCCGAAAAAAAAGCCTCCTCTGCTCGGACTGACTCTGTCGCTGCCCGGCCTCCTGCTCTGGAGACAACTTCTGTTTGTTAGCTGTTTGTTAGAACCACTCGGCAGATTTTTATGAAACTTACAGAATGTAATCACTGTATGGACATTTACAACTGACTAGCTTTATGAGACGTTTGAGATAAAAAAAACGATATTTTATTAGCGGTTAGCTACCGTAAACAGATACCTACTGTTTAGATAAACAGCTCATAAACCACTCGGCGGATATTTTTTCTGCTCACAGAGTGTAATTATATGGCTTTAATTTACAAACTGTTGCCCTGTATGAAACATTTGAGATAAAATTCGATTTTTTATTCATTTTTTTAGAGACGGAATCGTCTCGTGTTAGCTTCCGTTTTATTTCCGTGTATATTTTAGCAAATAGCTAATAAACCACTCGGCTAATAAACCACTAACCCTTGTGCTATAATGTCAGCTATAATTTTTAGCAAACAAATAATTGTTTTTACCGTGTTAATCTTCTTAAAAGCCTTGCTGTGCGCTCCTGTGGCAGACATTTGCGACAGAGCTAAACACTCGGTCCATATTTCCGGGTTGTCTCAGCGGTGACGCGTCACGTCAGCGGTGGATGACGCGTTACGTCGGCGGTGACGTAGGTGCAACCTATATTCCGGTGCGATCTATTTATGGATTTTTCCAATTTTTTGGCAATAACTGGACAATGCGACCTATATTCCGGTGCGACCTATAACCCGGAAAATACGGTAAATACACACTGGACACGTTTTGATCAAACTTGCTGGTTGTGCCTCTACAAATGAGTAACCAATCCAGTACAAGATGGCTGCCATAACCAAACCTTTGAAAAAAACAAAAATTCTCATAATCACGTCACGTTGTTTTGTATATGATTATCTACTGTTGTTTCATCTGTGCACTTTAAAACAGGTATCAAATGAGTCCTCAAGGCTCAATGAGACTAACCTGTATAAATAAAGGTTGAATTGAACATTTACCGACACTGAGCAGAGCACTACTACAGAGTGGTAGTAGCTGAGAGTCACTGACAATGCATACTCTGAGCATGAGAGGAGCATTAAGTCATTTTCAAGGTTTGACCACAACAGTGTGAGTCTGAAGCTCTGGCCTGAAAGATGGCGGCGGGCGACGTGCGTTCCCTCAGCCTTGAGCTATTCAAAACATCGATTCCCGCCCGGCTCAGACGTCCTGTTGGTTGAGCTCACCTCGGATGTACCCTTTATCTTTGACCGACTGCAGCGTGGGGCGCTTCAGGAGGAGCTTCATCAGCTTGGTTCGGACCTTCTTCTGGTCGGTTTCCCCTGCGTTGCTGGGCGACGGCGTTACGGTCGGCTTGAAGGCTGAAGGAAAACAGAACGGCTGTTAGAAACTGCTCTCTATGAACCGAAGTGGGTGACGCCACTAAACGAGCGCTGCTCTCGTTTTCCTGCAAAGGAACGATTTAAGGCGACGTACATTTTCGCTTCTCCGCCTTGTCGTCTCGTTCGGCGTTGCCAATCTTTTCGTACACGTTGTCGTCCTCGTCTTCAGAATGGTGGTCCTGGTACTCCTGATGAATGAAACATCAACACGTGTCGAGTCTTGAAACAAAATAAATTATTTTGTCTCTAATGAAGCCCTAAAAAGCCCAGAACGAAACATTTAGAGGTACTCGTCGTGAGGAGAGATGCTAAAAAACTGTCTTCATGTCACAAGCTCAAAAATTTGTCTTTTTATTGAGTTTCATCGAGCATTTTTTGTAGTTTTTCATCCTTTCCATCATAACACAAGATTACCGGTAGATAGAACTTTACTGATCCCGCAGTCATGATGAACTCGCACTGTGTGAATGTTTATGAAGCATTCACTCTCTTGTGATCCATTTTTCAGCATCTTTCTCGTTCCATAATTTTTCAGCCATTTCAACACATCTTAAATCACAACATTCAGCTCATTCAGGAGAAGGGTGCTATAACTTTAGCTTTTTGAAATATTTAGCCTTTTCTAACATTTCTTTCTCATAGAAAATGAATTGAGCTCATTTTACATCCTTCACATCTTTAGATGTGTTTACAACATTTTACTGCTCCTTTCACATTTTGTTCTGCTTCAGCTTCTTTCAGCTTCCTTGTGCAAATTTAAACTTTTTTCCAGCTACTTTCAACTACTTTCAGCTGTTATTTCTGCTTTTCACGCCTTTCAGATTTTTTTTGCCAACTACAACATTTTTGTGCTTCTTCTAACTTCTTTCTGCTAATTTCAGCTTGTTATGCTCCTTTCAGGTTACCGTATTTTCACAAGTTTCAGGTTTTTCTGCTATTTCAGCTACTGGTACTATTTAGCTGTTTTATGCTGATTTTAGCGTTTTCAGCTAATTCCACATTTTTTGCACTTGATTCAACTTTTTTTCAGACCAAAATGTGCTCTCTCCACTTCCTTCTTGCAAATTAAGCTTCTTTCTGCTTTATTAGCTACTATTCAGCTGTTTGTTGCTAATAAAAAAAAAAAAAAAAATCAGATAATTTCCACTTTTTTGTGCTCATTTCGGTTTCTTTCAGCCTAACTGGGCAAACATGGGTTCTTTCTACTTATTTTTTCAACTAGCCTTTTAGCATTATTAGCCAATTTCAACCGTTTTCTGATAAATACAAGTTTTTGTGGTCAGTTCTGCTTAATTTCAGCTTGTTATGCTCCTTTCAGCTTATTTCTGCAAGTTTCAGCTTTTTCTGCTATTTCAGCTACTATTTAGCTTTTCCAGCTAATTACGGTACACGTTTAATTTTTTTTTTTTAGCTCATTACAACTTTATCCACTTCCTTCTGGTAGTTTAAGCATTGTTCTGATTTTTCAGCTATTTTTTAGCTGTAGTTGGATAATTTCAGCCATTTTTAGCTAATTTCACAATTTTTATGCTAATTTCTGCTTATTTAAACTCAATTCAGCAAATAAGTGTTCTTTCTGCTTTCTTCTGCTCATTTAGGCTTGTTTTTTTCACTTCAGCTACATTTCAGCAGGTTCTTCTGCAAAAAGCATTCACACTGCATTTTTGTGGGAAATGCAATTTTTCTAGTTGATTACGGTACTAATATTCAGCTGTTGTACATACTTGTTACATATTAGTTGACTTATTACTACTGTGGCCCAGATGGGACAAATCAAGAACCATCTGTTATTTTCACAACCCTCAGTTGTGTGGGGGGGAACAGTTAATGAGGTGCAATTTGTAATTTTAACCACTAGATGTCACTTTATTAAACACGTTAACGCTTTAATTTTCTATATTTCAACCCTTATTTGCCACTTTATTACAAATTAATTTCTTCAAACACTTTTTATACATCAAAAAGAAGAATAACAGCTGGTTTCAATGCTATGAAAACAAAATAACTATTTCTATAACAAATGTTTACGACAAAGGCAAGATGTGGCTCAGAATAGTTAAAAAGTGTCATTTAAATAAAGGTTTAGCCATCCTTGAAGAAATGCATATGGCCCATCACCTTCCAAGCCAAGTTTTTAAATCATCTTGTGATAAGATGAGCTCATCTGGCTGAATTAGGCTGGAAATATGTGGGGATAAAAACATTTCATGCAGTCTGGAAACTAAATTTAAGCAGCTCGGTTGTGTTCGGTGGTGACAGAAATACGTGAACCTAAAGGAGCTGTTGCCACTAAATGCTTTTAAGGCTGTTCTTACTGATTTGGAGAAAGAATCGTCTGTAAATGTTTTAACTGAGGAATCTTTTAATCAATTTGTTTATGACGGAGTCAACTTTTTCTGTTTTTTGTTGAGGATGTTCTGTAACCTCTGTGTGCTGCTGCACAGGATTCTCTTGCAAAAGAGATTTTTTTTATCTCAATGGGATTTTCCTGGTTAAATAAAGGTCAAATTAAAAAATAATAATGTTATGGATGTTTTTCAAGATTCATCTGTCAATCAGTAGTCATAACAGTAATCCATTTCCTGCCTGCAGGTTCAGGTTAGAATAGACACATCAGTGTTTAAATGCAGGAAACAGCAAGTAGCTAAATTTGCAAATTCAAAACAATTCCACGAATCCCTTTTTATTTATTTTTTTTACTTCCCCCCCACCACAGAGACTTACGAGTTGTCGAATAGTGTCCATTAAAGCTTTGTGCCAGTCAACGACGATGCTCTCTGTGTCGTTCTGTAAGAGGAACTCCACGCCATTCTTCCCTTTAAGCTAAAGAAGAAAAGCACGAGAACGAAGAGACGTTTAACTTTACCTTGAGGACAGCTTTTTCAAGAGAAGCAGTGAAAGTGTGAAAATATGTTCTGAATGCCAAAACACGGGCAGAGCCGTTTGATCGAGACAAATCACCACACTCTAGATCAGGGGTGCTCACACTTTTTTCAGCATGTGAGCTACTTTTGAAATGATCAAGTCAAAGTGATCTACCTTCTATAAGGCCTCGTTTACACGAGAACAACCTGTGGAAACATTGGTGTTTTTTCAATGTTTATTGGGGGTAATAAACAAAAAACAAGCTGGTTTACATGACAAATGCTGTAGTTTCCATGTCAGTCGGGTTGCCAGATAAGAAATCATGAACTATAGTACTGTGGCTTTAAAATGATAGTATTTTGACCTTAACTGTCGTGTGTGCTGAGTAAAGATGTTTTAAGATTCAGTTCAATTCAGATTATTTATAGCGTCAATTCACAAAAGAAGTAATCTCAGGGCACTGAACAGAAACATTTATATATACAAAATAATAATTTAACAGAAACATTCATAGATAAAATAATAATTTAACACTATTTGTCTGAGGAGCAGACTGCTTTGAATTTAACTCCATTGCAGAACTCTCATCTTGAGCAAGATGAAGTTTGTGTTGTGTTTCTTGAACATGTGCACAGAAAAGGAGGTGGTAAATAAGGCATTTTTTAAATTTATCTGGCAACCCTGGGCTCAGCTGTATTCATTGTGCATGCAGCGACTGCATGATCACAGTTACGTCCAAACTGGTGAATAACGTCTCTTTGGACCCTGGATTTTATTAGTTTTGCTCCTGCATGCTGAAAAAGGGTGAGTAGCAGAAAAACACTCAGCTCTCTGACATTATTTAAATCTGTTGTTAGTGCAGAAAAACTTTGGACTGCAGCCGTTTGTATGTGTAACTTCACACACGGAGAATTTCACACCTTCGGGGGTGGGGGAGCGGGGATGGGGTTTCCCCCAAAATCTCTCAGACCTGATTTGAGAGAATGAGGGTTGTGAATGGCTGCCCTGTCTGTCAATCAAGTGACAGGATGTTTGATAGGCTGACAATTATTTATTTAATGTCACGCTGCGTTTTTTTTTTTGTGTCACGCTGCGATCGACCAGTAGATCGCGATCGACGTAATGAGCACCCCTGTTCTAGATGATGTCATCACGGACGCACCTCTAAGACGTTCTTTTTACTGGATTTGTCCTTTGAGGCCTTGTTAATCGTCGCTCCTTTCAGCTCCACCGAGATCTCCGGAACGATCTGATTGGTCTTGTTCTACACGGCAGGGGGAGAAGAAAAAAAAAAACGTGTGAGAAATCCAGCTGTTTATGAAACCGACTGCGCCGCATTCCAAGAGACGAGAAACAAAAGCTGCGGGAAGCCGTCCCCGCCAGCTTGTGGCCCGAGGGTTCGTCTGCCGATGTCACCGCTCACAAGCGTGACACGACAGGCAATGGATGCCGTGCTGCAGTTTAGGGTTTCACGTCTTTTTTTTTTTTTAAGATGAGAAAAACAATACAAAAAGGTGTGGACTACATGCACAGATGTCAAAACCGTGTCGTACCAAGGCGCCTCCTGAAGATTTAGGGTCTTTGTGAAATGTCAGCACTCCTCCGCGAAGAACCGTCCACGTTGGACTCCAGTTTTTCCTAAAAAAAATAAAAGCAAAACGGGAACAATTAAGACAAACTTTGGAAGGAAGGTGACTCTAAAAGCGCCGAAACGGCACGTTAAATCTTCACTCGGCTAAAGAAACGCCGCGGCTTACTTCACTTTCTTCCCTTTCTCGCACACTTTCGTCTTGTTGAGAATCCCAGCTTTCTCCAAGCTCGGCACCTAAAAGTTTTAATCCAGAAAAAAAAAACTGTTTCAGTTATCAAATAAAATAAATAAAGTGAAACAACTCTGCTCGCATTAATAAAATCAGTTTCTGTAATCAGAGCAACAAACATGGTGGAGGTAGCATCATGCTGTGGTGATGGTGGATTGACTGTTGACATGCATCGTAAGACAGGACTGGGAGTTGACGCTCGGCTGGTTCCGGTACAGGTTTTAATCGGATTTATGTTTTTAAGGTGTTGACTCTTGCTGATTTCCTGCTGTACGTTTAGATTTTAATTTTTCTAACAGGTTCACCTGTGATTGGTCATTTCATGTTTAAAACAAAGCTCATGTGACATCATGATTGAAGGCGGGGCTTACAGCCACACATCCTTCACTACACAGACTCTGGTTCCAAAGCCCTTGTCCTGCTAGTGAGGACACTTGGTCTAGTTTTATAATGCATGTCTATGGCAAAGCAGGACCAGCTCCAAACTTCTTTAGCTTCAACAGCTAAACAAATTCCTGGACACGGTTTCCAACAAGACAATAATCTCAAACAAAACTGGTGTCTGAATGGATAAAGCAAGCCGACATTAAACAGGGAAATGAACTCAAACTTAAATTTGCTGAAATGGCTTCTCCAAAGACCCAATCTAAACTATTCAACATTTAGATTTTCATTAATGAAAAGTGCGTTATAAATTGAATTCATTATTATTATTATTATTATTATTATTATAAAGGTCCACTGACATGATGTTTGAACTATGCATAAAATTGCTCAACATATATAAGTTGTATCATTCAACTATGTTCGTTTGTACAAGCAAAATGATAAATCTATTTAATTTTGATTTTAAAGTGATTTTAAACTTCGCGCCATGTTTATTCACGGGAAATCAGATTACACGCGAATGCAACATCTGTGACGTCAGGGCAGGAATTTCAGTCTGCGGCTACGTATAGAACGTAGATTCATTTTCTGCAAGTTCGCCTATTTATTTTTGTATAACTTGAAAAATGCCGTTATGTTGGGTCACATTTGTGTGTTCTAATATCATCAGTGAACAAGTGAGCCTTCTCACTTTCCCAAAAGATGAAATACTTCGTCAAGACTGGACTAAACAAACAAAGCTGTCCCCCTCGGAGCCCCCCTCGCTCCACCTGAACGGTAAGGCAGAACCTGCTGTTTCTTGTTCAACATCCTGAACTAACTTCTGCTTCCCAAACTGAAGACAAATCGCTCAAATCTAAACTTAGATTGCTAAATTCGTCTGTTTCTATACAGATAGTCCCCGACTTATGAGCAAGTTCCGTTCCTGCGAGTTGCTCGTAACACGAAAATTCGTAAGTTGGAACACGAAGCACGTGTTCTCGTAAGTCCGGATTTTCGCTCGTAAGTTGGAACATTTATGCTAGCGCTACTACGAACACTCGTTTTTCATCAAAAACGTTCATATTAGTTCATAAACATGGTCGGAAACGTGTTTCCAAACGGTTAGCTAACACACTTTCATCTAAAAACACAAAAAATTGCTGTATTTTTTACAAATTTACTTCTCTTTCGCCAGCTCGTAAGTCCGGGACCTCGTATGTAAGAGCGCTCGTAAGTCGGGGACTACCTGTATTGTGCGCTATTGATATGTAAAAGGGGCGTTCTAGGAGACATTCCTGCAATGACGTCACAAAATTAGCAAGCGGAAGTACCCGACTGTCCCGTGAAGAAACACAGCGCGAATTTTAAACTCAGTTTTTAAACGAATTGTCATTAAATTATCATTTTGTTTGCAACAACGAACATAGTTGAATGATAAAAGATATATACAGTATGTTGTGCCAATTTATGCAAAGTTCAAAAATCATGTCAGCCCACCTTTAAGTTTTAATAAAGCCTTAAAAAACAATCAAATATAAGTGGGAGTTAGACCAGAAGTTTGTTAAATTGATCAACCAAAAGTCTATTGTAGCACATTGACCATTGGCCTTTCGTCATCCAGTGTCTTCAGTAGAAAGAGAGAGAACCAAGCAATTCTGACGTGAAACTAAGGCTAGATTTGTACAATATAATTGTTTTCTAGCTGCAAAGATGCACATGCAGGGGACAAAAACAGCACAAAGGACAGTTTTCTCATTCCAGCATGACATCACTTAAGAGAGACGGACGGAGTGATTCAGATGATTGGAGCGCGACACTGACTTGCTAAATGAGCTAAAGTCACACCTTTTGCTTGTCATAGATCTATCTATAGATCAAGCTCAGGTGAGTGCTCATACCAACAACCCACATTGTAGCGCAGCCACCGTGAGGTCAGATAATAGGGATTCCTCCAGGGTCTAAACCCAACAGCCTTATAAGAAAGAGACACAAAACACCATTCAGATGCCAAGGTAGCTCACTGTGCTTGAAACAGGTGACTTGAATTAGCACAATTACCACCTGGACTAGAAGGACACGAGATCCGCTTACAAAATGCTGCGTCTCTGGAGAGTTTCCTGTACTGGAGTGGTCGCTGCTGTTGTCTGATGTGTTGCTCGTGTAAGTTGGGCCGAACCTCTGAAATGAAAATTAAAACCAGCAGAAGGAGATTTTAAGATGCAAAGATCATCAATAGACAGAATAGTACGGAAGCGTATTGCAGTCAACCATGAAAAAAAAAAGTGGAGCTTATGTAGTAATCACGTGATACGTATGTAGTTATAACGTGATACTATGTAGTAAAAACGTGATACGTATGTAGTAATAACGTGATTCTATGTAGTAAAAATGTGATACTATGTAGTAATAACGTGATATATGTAGTAAAAACGTGATACGTACGGTATGTAGTAATAACGTGATTCTATGTAGTAAAAACGTGATACGTATGTAGTAATAACGTGATACTATGTAGTAAAAACGTGATATTATGTAGTAATAACGTGATACTATGTAGTAAAAACATGATACTGTACTATGTAGTAAAAACGTGATACTATGTAGCGTGATAAGTATAGATGTAGCATGCGCGTAACACAGATTGTGTTGTGCGGGAGTTGTAGGCGGGACCACAACTCCCGCACAACACAAGTTCTGTGTTAAGAGAGGTGGAAAGAGAAGGTATGGAGACGCCGCTAATGTCGAACCGGTTAACACCATAGACTTAATATGCCTGTGGTTAACACAAACTCCTTTTTTATTTTATTTATCCAATAAAAATAAAAAAAGTAAAAATAAGTTAACCCAGGTCAGGTTCGAACCCGGGTCGTTGGGGTGGAGAGCAGACGCGCTTTCCATTGTGCCACCAAGGTATGTGGCTTTATGCAGGTGTACTATATATTTAAAGGAACCGCCCCTCCTAAAATACTAGCTACGCGCATGCTACATCTATACTTATCACGCTACATAGTATCACATTTTTACTACATAGTATCACGTTTTTACTACATAGTATCACGTTTTTACGACATACATATCACGTTATTACTACATACATATCACGTTATTACTACATACATATCACGTTATTACTACATAGTATCACGTTATTACTACATACGTATCACGTTTTTACTACATAGTATCATGTTATTACTACATAGTATCACGTTTTTACTACATAGTATCACATTATTACTACATACGTATCACGTTTTTACTACATAGTATCACGTTTTTACTAATACTGTATCACGTTATTACTACATACGTATCACGTGATTACTACATAAGCTCCAAAAAAAAAAAAATTCATGGTTGACTGCAATATGCTTCCGTAGAATAGTGTAACCTCTAAACCTCTAAAAACATATCTCTGAACAGTTGCAAGTGTGTGCTTATAATGTTGGATAATGGATGTTGTATGGCTGAGAGAATAGTACATCTGTTGATGCTTTTTATTAGGGGTGCAGGGAAAAATATATATTTTTAAATAATCTAGATTCTTAGTCCTGGCGATTCAGAATTGATTCTAAAAGCCCCAAAATTGATTTTTTTTTTCAACATTAAAACCCAAAAGATAAAGAAAATAAAATCATATCTCATAGTATATGAAAGAATACATAAAATGAAAGGTGGCAGAAAGAAGAAGAAATCTTATTTTATCTGCCCCTTTTTTTCAAAAACAAAACAAGTTCAAACAATCAATTCAAACAATAATCTTCTATAAGTAACAGAGCAAAAAGCTAACCTAATGCTGGTTATTTAAGTTACAGAATTTAATGCACTCCTGTATTATTTGTTCCTATTTTTGGTATAAATATCAAACGATGCAAAAAAAAATGGATACAATAAGGAACCTAAAATTATTGTTTTAAATAAATGTTCCATTTGTTTACATTGTGGTTTATTCTTTTCAGCATGTCAGTTACAAAACTGAAACTAACTTTATGACCATTTTTAAAAGAAAAATCGTTTCTGAATCGAACAATCGATTTTGATTCGAATCGTGACACCAAAAATCGGAATCGATTCTCCAGACAGAGATTCACACCCCTACTTTTTATTATCTAAATTAGCTAAAGAAGCCCTACACAAACTCCTGGACAACATTTGAGATTGTGTTCGCTGACATGGTGGAAGTCTCTTGAATGGGCCATGTTTAGAGTAGCAATTAGTTTGACTTTTAAATAACATCATAAACACCATCTCCTGCAGGTAAGATACTGATTACTCATAACTACTTAAGCCCCCTCTTTTTTTGGTTCAACCCTTTAGTTTTAGTTTTAAAAAAATCATCAGGCCAAAGCCAACCTTGCTGTACCCTTGAGAAAGAAAGGAAAAGCACCAGCCCTTATTTGTATCCAGGATCTCCAGTGTTTGTGCAAAGGTTGCCTCTCCCTCTGCTTCTCTGTCTTTGTCAATGAGGGAGTAATGCAGCTGATTTGCCTTGCCAAATAAGGGTTAAACCTTTCAGTGTTGGCTGATAAACACAGACTTGTGCTTTATATTTAGGCTGGCTGACACACCCTGGATGTTTGACGCAGCTTATCTGTGTGTGTGCATGTTAGTGTGTGGGTGTACCCCATCATCCTGGCCAAAGAACTGGGCAGATCCCTTTGGGTCTCTCCAGCTTTTGATGACAGGCACATTTTCAGCTTCATCATCATTCTCCAGCCCAGAATGACTCGGACCTACAGGAGCCTAGATGGTCAAAACAGTAATTTTTGTTTTGTAAGCCAACTCAGATTGGTTCTTTCAGACTTCATTTTACAGAAAACTGAAACTTGGGTGAAAAAAAGAAAAAAAACACACATGTGCAACAGGTAAAAATATATGATCAACATCTGTTAAAGAATGAGGGATTTAAACCTCAGGCAGGCTCCACAGGGAACTGGTGCCATCTCTCAGGTAGTAATAGGACTGACCCTTCTCATCCATAGACTTGATCCACTGTAACACAATAAAAACGCATATACAGTAAATATATATTTTTCGGATAGTTCACTATCAGTTATGTCTTCAAAAACTAACAATTGAGAATAAATACATAAAAACTGAAACGTACTCCAATGTACTTTACAACTCGGGCATTCTCATTTCTGTATCCTCTAATTAGTTTTAAAATGCTGAGTTGGGTCTTTGTTTACTTTTTACAAACAGTTCTGTGTTGTGCTGCTCAGTTCTACTCAGAGTCAAGTTAACTACTCAGAGTTCGGCTCTGTGTTGTAGTCAAGACCACCTGACCCGAGACCAAGTCAAGACCAAGACCTCAAGTCTTGGAGCTCAATCTTTTCAAAGTTTATCTGTCTTATATTAATTATACTGTCACGACATAGTGACAGTTTTAACAAATATGTAAAAAATTAAAATAAAATAAAAACACATGTAACTTTTATTTAAAAAAATTAAATAAAAGTTACATATTGCAACTTTAAGTTTGCTTTTGAATTAATGTATCAGCTGAATTTTCAAAGAGACATAAAGAAATCAGATATTCAGTGGGTTTTTGCACAATTGTTTTTATTCAATTCAATTCAATAATACTTTATTGATCCCAGAGGGAAATTAAATGTTGTAATTCGTCGTTTCATTAAGAGATTAGTTTATAGATACTGATGGCTGTAGGCAGAAAGGACCTCTTGTAAACTTCTGTCCCACAGTGGATCCGAAGGAACTGGCCGCAGATGCCGTCCGATCCGTCCACCCAGACTCGGCTGGCCTCTTTGTTCCCCAGACGGCAGGACCGCCCGACTGCCAGGCAGAACTCCTCCCAGAACGATGGCCACTCCTTCCAGCAGCTTGCCGAGCTCCTCGTCGCCGCGGACAAATGGCTGCAGGTGCCAGGGGACGATCCCAGTCCTTCTGCTGTCACGAGCCATGTTTCTTGCCAGTTCCAGGATCTCCTTAGGAGATCTTGGGATCTCAGTGGTCAGGCACTCAAAACACTGCTGGCAGGTAGATGGGAATGCATCCACAGAGCCTCCTTTTCAACTCATTTGAGATTTGGGTCTGTAGTTGAGATATTATTTGAGATTTTGAGATGTTAATCAACTGCTCCTGTTTTAAAAAAAAAACACCTGGTTGTCATGGTTACGCATCATAACAAATGTCCAAAAGTAAAAACATTTCAGAAAAAAAAACGTCATTTATGTCATGTGACCCGACACTAAACTTATGTTAAACTACTCTACTAGACCTGACAGATGAGGCTCCAGCATAGCATGAACAGTAAAGAAACAATTTGAAATGAGAAAAAAAAAAGAAGCTATTTATTAATTGATTACCGGGTAAGTCGTGTTAGACTGCTTATTGCTAGCGAATCTTTTCTGACACAAAGTGCAGCCGTGACTGGTTCTGAATGAGGCTTTACAGCAGACAGCTGCTCCCCTCTCTTCCAGGTACTGCGTACTGGACAAATAAACTGGACAATATTCTGGCAATTTAGTGTTATTCCCACAGTTGTGGTCTTGACTGGTCTTGGAATAAAATCTGAAGTATGCTGGTGAAGATTCTCAGTCGTCCAGGACATGATGAAATCAAAAAAGGCGTTCAATACAGGATCTTCACAAGTCGAAACGTTTTCTGCAACAAATAAAGTCCAGTTGATCCTGTATTGAACTAGCCTGGCCCTCGCCATTCCTGCACAGCTCCGCTCAATTCTCATTTCCCTTCACTGCACAGTCTGGGACTTCACCCACCCACAAGGATTTCTCCGGTAGATTTTTGTTCGGACCAATCAGAGAACAGAAGGGGTGGAGTTTTGGACCCTAACCCACGCCCCCACCTGTCCCAGCGCGCAGAGCCCTATAAAAGGGCTCTGCCAGCGCTCAGTCAGCGAGCAGCGGCATGTTCTCATTCAAAGCGATGCAAAGCGATGCAGATATGTGACACAAATTTATTAATTTCCCCTTCTTAATCCCTTATCTGGAGTTTTCTTTTGTTTTTTTTCTCCCAAAAGTTAAGTAATCGCTCCCTCGTCCTCCTTCTCCTCCACCCTCCTGCTGAGTAAAATGAACACGGAAATGCCTCAGGTTGTCACGAGAATTAAACTAGTTGCTGACCGAGTCCCATCAGATTTTCTGGTCTTTTGGTGAGCTGGACCAGCGATCCATGGTTTGATTTTATTGTATTAAAACGTTTTATAACATATAAACACAGAATTTGCGCAGCGAGAGAAACGCTGCAAGAGGCGGAGCAGTTGTCAGTCAAGTTCACCAGAGCACGGGGGGTGGCTCTGAGGGGAGGGAGCAGAATGCTTTCCCTGTTCAAAAGATCCAATGGTTTTGTTCCTAATCAGAGGCCAACGCCTCCAGCAAGAAACGTTTTTCAATGGGAAAAGTCCAGACCCTAGTACGAAGCGAAGTGAAGGACAAGGGTATGGTTTCAACCAGGCTAGTATTGAACGCCTTTTTTGATAAAATCTGAAGTCCTCAATATCCGAGTCCGAGACCATCAAAAAGTGGTCTGTCTCGAGTACTACAACACCGGTTAGGCTAACACCTACACAGAGTCATACCAACGCCTACATAGAGTCAAGCTAACTCCCAGAGGTGGGACCAAGTCACTGTGTTGCAAGTCAAGTCAAGTCTCAAGTCAAGACAGTCCAAGTCAAGTCTCAAGTCAACGACGGTCCAAGTCAAGTCAAGTCTCAAGTCAACAACGGTCCAAGTCAAGTCAAGTCTCAAGTCAACGACGGTCCAAGTCAAGTCAAGTCTCAAGTCAGGAACTTTTAATTTCAAGTCATTTCGAGTCATTCTCTCCCCCTCCCCCCATTTTTTTTAACATTTGCAATTATACATAAAATGTAAATAATAGACCATTTGTTCTTTTTAATTCATGCTAACACGAAGTTAGCTGTTAGCTAAAGTCAACTATCTCACAACAAAAGAAAAGTGCTACTTACCGCTCTTTGTAAAGCTTCAAATGCCGGACAAAGTTGGACGTCGTGGAATCTCCAGCCGATATTTTCTTATTGCATGTTTTACACGTAGCTGTTCGTTTTTTTATTTGAATGCTCATAACTTGTGTACCCAAAGGAAACTACTTGTGGAAGCATATTGGTCGGAGCGCTTACTTCCCTCAGCTGTAGCTTGCGTTGTTTTTTTCAAAGCTACGCACACACACATATATACGGAGTGTGGGGTGCCCGGTCTGCGCCTGACTGTTAATGCGCCTGACTGTTAATACGGAATGAGTGAAAATAATTAATGCGGCCACTTTATAACGTGTTTTAAAATTTTGACTTGACTAAAATATCAAGTCTTTTCAAGTAAAAAGCTTCAAGTCAAGTCAAGTCCCAAGTCAATGGCGTGCAAGTCTAAGTCAAGTCCGAGTCTTTCAGCATTTTTTCAAGTCAAGTCTCAAGTCGTGATTTTAATGACTCGAGTCTGACTCAAGTCCAAGTCATGTGACTCGAGTCCCCACCTCTGCCAACTCCTACTCAAAGTTAAGCTAACCCCTGCTCAAGATAAGTAGAGTCACATTGTTTTCTTCTTATTCTTCTTTCAGCTGCTCCTTGCTTCAGGGGTCGCCACAGCAGACTAACTCACAAGACTTGGCAATTGATTTTACGTTGGATGTCCTTCCTGATGCAACCACAGGCCACCGAGCTACCACAGCCCTCTGGAGCAGAGAGCTGCTATCTAGGGCACCCCGCTGGAGCAGATGATGGGGGTTAAGGGCCTTGCTCAAGGGCCCAGAGTGAAGCAAATGAGGGTGGAGACAGGTGTGGATGCTTCAACTTTCCCAGCCACATTTAGATCTTCGTCCAGGGTGTAGAACCGGCGACCTTCTGATCATTTTATTACCGGTAAGCTTCTAATTTTTACTCCACAAAACTGGGCTGCTAGTTTTTCCATCAAGACGTATCCTCTTCCTGATTTTAGGATGTTCAGTGAGGTCTTTCTTAACTTTTTACAGAGTTCTGTGTTGCGCTGCTCGTTTTTATCCTTAAACAGAAGAAACATTTTTCCGCTCCAACATTTTGTTCTGTTTTCTTCTTTGTAACCTGGAAGAGCAGCGTTTTTGCATCGATGCAGAATGATTTGATTTGCAAATTACCGTACTGCATTCTGGGATTTTTGTTTTATTTACATATTAAAATGTTGATTCATTTTTTTAAATCTGCTATTTTTTTCTTAAATAATATCTTTGTAAATTTTCTTAAGAATAAAAAAGATTAAGCAAAAATGTCAGTTAAAAAAAAAGACTAATACAAATACAGTATTCCACCTACACTTTCTGTGTTCAAGCTGGTTGAGCAAGCTTTTCATACCCGTCTAAAACAAATTATTACCGCGTTCAAACTCATGTTACGCGCATACAAGACGAATATGCAGAGGTGGAAACGTAGCATCTGACGTTTACTTTCCAGATCTATTCTTAGCCACGCTACTGGCACAGCTACAAAAATAAAGGCGGAAGAAAGCCATTTTCTCTGTAGTACTGGATCCATGTGAAAACTGTTACAAAAAGCTCAGAATGGAGGCTAAAAATACTTTCTGCAATCAGTCAAACAACTCATTGAATGTTGAAGAGTATCTGAAGGGTTGATAAATAAACGGTTCATTGAGCACATGAGAAATAGTCAACATTTCTAGTTTTTGACTCTTGGGTCTTGAACTTTTGTGTACCTGATCAGGAGAGTTTTCGTGGGTGAAGACCCATGTCCCGTTGGGTTCCACAGTCAGATTCCAGCCAGGTGGGGTGGTGCGGTCCAGGTTGGCCCGAGGGATCAGGGTCCGGCTCACGTGGGTAAAGGCATACTCTTTTGGGTGAGTGGAAGGTCCTGTGGCATTGAAATCATCATAGGGGTCCAATTGTTTTGCACCTGGGTAATCCTCTGGGGGGTAGTCCTCTTCAGGTAGTGGAGGCTGGGAATAAAGGAGGGTGGGGGTATTAAACACAATTTTATCAATACAGTATATATCTATATATCAAATATTAACAAAAATAAAAAAATGAATCGATCGATCGATCGATAGATAGATAGATGTGTATAGATAAGATAGATGTGTATAGATGGATGATGGATAGATAGATAGATAGATAGATAGATAGATAGATAGATAGATAGATAGATAGATAGATAGATAGATAGATAGATAGATAGATAGATAGATAGATAGATAGATAGATAGATAGATAGATAGATAGATAGATAGATAGATAGATAGATAGATAGATAGATAGATAGATAGATAGATAGATAGATAGATAGATAGATAGATAGATAGATAGATAGATAGATAGATAGATAGATAGATAGATAGATAGATAGACAGAAGACAGATAGACAGATAGATAGATAGATAGATAGATAGATAGATAGATAGATAGATAGATAGATAGATAGATAGATAGATAGATAGATAGATAGATAGATAGATAGATAGATAGATAGATAGATAGATAGATAGATAGATAGATAGATAGATAGATAGATAGATAGATGATAGATAGATAGATAGATAGATAGATAGATAGATAGATAGATAGATAGATAGATAGATAGATAAAATAAATTCACCAATTTCTGACACAAAATGTATAATTTTTTTTCTTCTTTCTTTTTGTTTACTAATTTAAAGACACTTTCAGCTCTTAGCTATGGTTCTGGTATACAGTATTAGCTTTTAGCTATGAAACTGCCACTTTTAGCTTTTAACTACCGGTTCTGTTTAGACAATTCAAAACTCTAGCTACAGTACTACTACATTAAGCTTTTAGCTACAATTATGCTAATTTAAGCTCCCTGCTGTAGTTTGTTTTGATAATGTTAAGTGTTTTTTTCCCCAAGCTAGTCAATTTTAACTTTTAGCAACAGTATTGCTACATTTACAGGGCGGCCGTGGCGTAGTGGTAAGGGCAGTCGTCTCCCGATCGGAAAGTTGGCGGTTCGACTCCCGGGACCCGCACCATGTGTCGTTGGGCAAGACACTTAACCCCGAGTTGCTCCCGGTAGGATTGGAAAGCACCTTGCATGGTAGTCTGCCACCACCGGTTTATGAATGTGTGTAGCATTCAATATATGTGTAGCACTTTGAGATTTTCAGTAATGAAAAGTGCGTTATAAATTGAATTAATTATTATTATTACATTTAGCTTTTAGCGATGAGTTTAATAATTTAAAATGTATCTATAGCTTTGCTAAATGTAGTTTTAAACAATACTTCAGCATAGTTTAACTTTATGGCTTCAATCATTTTAGCTTCAATGTTTACCGGTACTACACTTGGCTTTTAGCGTTTAGCTCAATTTAGTTTTTTTTTGTTAGTTTTGTCAGATAATGTTTTGCTCAGTTTAGCTTTAAGCTCTGATTTAGTTGATTATTTTAAGGTTTCGCTTGTTTTTAACTTTGTTCGCTACACTTAGCTTTATAGCTTTGGTTCATCTAATTTTAACTTGAAGCTATTGTTTTGCTCATTTTAGCTTTATTATCCTCTGCCAATGAGATTATGTTTTGTTTGCTATATTCCTTTTATTTATTTATTTATTTATTATTATTTTTTGCTACAGATAATCTCATTTTAGTTTTTAGCAACTTTTGCCAATTTTACTTTTCAGCTAATTTAGTTGAAGTTGTAGTTTTGTTCATTTAAAACTACTGATTTGCTCATTTTACCTTTGTTTTAGCTACACTTAGCTTTCAGCTACAGTTTTGCTAACTGTTTTGAAGCTATGGTTTTGTTAATTTGCTTGAAGCTACAGTTGAACTAATTTTAGCTTTTATCTACTGTTCTGCTAAATTTACTTTTTAGCTATCAATTTAGCTGAGTTTGGCTTTTAGCTACTGTTTTACCAGTTTTATTTCATTCATATTTCTTGAAGCTGAATGACTAATTCAGCTTTCACGCTGTATTTCAGCAGATAAAACAGTTTTTCCAGTTATTTATTTATTTTTGTTAAAGGGGACCAAAGATGCAAAATTCCCTTTTTAATGTTTTTTTTTTACTCAACTTTGGTTATTTACTTCTTAAAAAAACAGTCCTAGGGCCAAAAAAATGCACCCAGTGGTATATTTACTCTAAGTATATTTATTTTTCAGTGATATAAATGTCTCGTTTTCAAATCCTACGGCTTGTGATGTCACAAGCCGTAGGACAACCCACCCCAACCTGAGTCCAGCCCCTCACCTAGCAACCCCTGGTGCGGCTCAACCCACTTCAGTATAAAAGACGTCACGGTTGTTTTTCCTGAGTTCATCTCAGAGTTCGATGTTTCGTTGTTGTTAAAATGCAGTACCGCTAATAACTAATTATCTATCAGTAAAAACGAAAAAACTTATTTACGGGCTCTTAAATCAACCGGACGACTGCTCACGGACCATATCCGTTCAGCGCCGGATGTGGTCCGTGAACAAAAGCGGTCCCCGCTAGAGAGAGCGTGTATAGCAGTTAGCAGCCAGTGTGTTACTCTGCAGCCTTATTGCTTGTTTTCGAAGAGTCAGACGAAGAGTTTTTAACATGGAGGGTGAACTTATGGATGTTTCTCAGCGGCCTACGCGACGCGTCAGCGCCTCATTTGCCCTGCCCAAAATGGCGTCTGCCTCTGGGTCCCCTTTGGAGGGTGGAGTTCATGTAAACAGATTTTTGAAGGGCGTGGCCTTCAGAGCTCATTATCATAAACAGCCTGTTCAGAACGGAAGTCAGAAAAGGCACAACTATAAAGGGGATATTTTATTATCTAAGAATTATTGTGTGCATTAAATTGAATAAACATGGTCTGGATAGCCCACAGACACACCATAAAAATGTATAAAACCAATATTTGGTCCCCTTTAAAAACCCTGCGATACAGTGAAGATGCAAGAAGTGAACCACGACATAGCGAGGGACGACTGAACTCTCTCTCTCTCTCTCTCTCTCTCTCTCTCTCT
>JBBPBX010000961.1:15691-32739 GCA_038048925.1 Garcialebias charrua | reverse complement strand
TTTCCTCTTGCGCACTGGTCGAAGCAGCAGCTTGTGTCTCTCCCTCCACAACTTTCCTCTTCCTGCTTGGCTATTGTCTTTGTCTGCAGTTTTTCAGTGCTCGCTCGAACGCAAATTGAGATGGATCTGGTTTCGTGGGCTATCAACTCTATTGATAAGATTTTTTCTACAAAACGATCAGGTCCGGGGGAACCTGCTTGCCCATCACAGACGCATCCAGCCGGATATATCATGGATTCCTGGGGGGAGTGGAAGATGTTATGCCTGACTGTTCTGTTTGTTGAAGATGTGGAAGATTTATTCATAATTGGATTCATGATAGCAGGTGCTCTGCTTTTTATGCTTTTTGGCTTGTGTGGAGTTCTCTTCTATTGGAAAATTAGGAAGACTTCCGCAGCAATCAATGCCCTGTTGAAGCTCCCTTCTCAAAACAAGAGTGTGATCCGTGCTGTGACCTCCACGAATCAGCTGCTTTATGAGTTGAACCACAAGGTGGAGGCGGCCACTGAGGACCGCAGACCACCGGTAAGGTTTGGGACTCGTATGCGGCCAGGAGGGTCACATCTGGGGGAGGAGGACTCATAGCTCGGGTCGGTGAAAGCTTCCCATAATTTGGAGTGTATTGGATTTTGGATGCCCATCTGGACTCAAGGCTACAGGAAAGTACACTGTGCGCCTGACCTGAAGATAACTCATGCTATATCTAATCAGACTTCCCAAGCAGCCTTGGACAGGCTGACTACAAATTTCTCCTGAGTCTGAGCAACTGAGGACTGAACCTACTGTCGCAACCCCCCCCTCCCTCCCCAGAGAACTTTCTGTGTGCTCTCAGACAGATAAGGCTGGCTGGACCCATCATCAGAACTGTGGCTAATCTGAACAGAGCTCATGGACTTAACTCACTGCTTCAATCTCAAATGCAAATGTGATTTGTCTTAACTGTTGCTTGCTGGTAGAGTTTTTTGATGTCTCATATGGTGTCCTGTAAGACAAAATGTGATATATCTTTTTTGTAATACCACTGTTTACCCTCATGGTTCTTCCCCTTTTTCACACCTGAAACCATCATTCTGATACGGATGAGAGAGGCCGCGCTGATAAGAAAAGCAGCAGCTTCACACACGTAGTCCCCTTCAGGATGACTGTGCGTACATATTCACGCTGTACTTGTGCAAACTTGTGCAATGTCAATAAAGTTTCTCTCCGACTCTCTGACTAAAGGTTTAACCGTCTTGTCAGAATCAATCAAATCAAGTTATTATTATTTTTTTTACCTCTAAAGCTCACAAACTAAACCATCATTAATCATTTTTATGATTTAAACCCATCAAGTGTAAACTTTTCCTTCATCATTTCCTCAGTGAGGCTGAAACTGTTTGTTCTTTGTGCTGAAATGTTGCAACGTACTGAAGTATTGCTGAACGATTCCCTACTGGAATCTTTATCATATCTATCATTAAAAAAATGGTGCAATATTTCCATAATCTAAAAGTTTTATTCTCTTGACTCGTAATTACAGTCTCTCCGTTAAAGTCACTCAAGGATAAAAACCAGGTCGCACGCTGCTTGGGTTCTGATCGGAACGTGTGCTATAATTAAACCATGCATGTAAATACTGTATAGATTTTGGATAAAGTGCTTTTATGTTTCCCAGTTTAAATTTAAAAACATCCCAACTTAGTGGATTTAAATTGAGGACAGATGTCTGCTGGAGAACTCTGGTGAGATGAAATAAAGTCATGTCTCTTTTACAAGGGCAGGAGACTTCATCTCACTAAAAGTAGAGCGGATTTAGTTTTCCCCTGGGCGAAGCTAAAACAGGAGAAGATAATTGGAGCAGCCAGGTCGTTCATCCTTACCGGCCCATCGTTGTGAAACCTGTGCACGCTCATAGGCTCCATCAGTAGGGGGTACGGACTCTGCTGCTCGGGGGGCTCCCAGGACGTCTCCCCTGACGTCGGGTTGTAGAAGTAGGGCCGACCACTGGTTTCATCCACCAGCTGCTCCCAGTCTGATGACCACCTGGAAGTGGGGGTGGTGGACAGGTCAGGAGACTGAAGGGGCGACGGGGAGCAGGGTTCCTCGGCGAGGAGCTGCTCAGGGTCCGTGGGGGGGTCTGAAAGGGGGTTGTCCCAGGTGGTGCGCCCCGTGATGGCGTGATAGTAGTATTCCTGTCCACTCTCCTGGTCAACGTGCGCCTCCCATCCCTCCTGGTTGAGGTAGGAAGGAGAGCAAGGGGAGAAGTCTGACGGGGGGGACTCAGAGAGACTTTGACGAAGCTCCGCTACGTTGACGTACACGGCTGTATGAAGACTCTCATCCTGCAGCTAAAGAGAATGTTAAAAATTAGAAAAATGACGACTTTCAATTCAAACTCATCCGCGACTTCTACAGACAAAACGTAACATTTAAACTAAGAGTAACTAAACCAAAATTTAACTTTTTTTAGCTGATAAACTCCCTAGAATGTGTTTAAAAGGTTTCATGTTTCATATCTTGTGTGTTAATTTTCATGTAATTGTTCGTATTTGTTTAAATCGGCAATATTTGGTCTAAAAACATGTTTACGGTAGCCCTATGGGTTGAACAGAGGAATTGCACCTTAATTTTCTTGTTGGTCTAGGATTCGCACAGTGACGTGTTTTCGCAAGCTTTCGTCATGAACGTGGTTCAGGCAGAGCCAATCCCCTGCGGAGATGAGACGGTCCTCACTGCAGTTCATACCTTATATGGAAGTGGTACATTTCACTCCTGAAAAGCTCTGCAACAAAGCATATTATAGTTTTCGGAATGGCACTAGTTATTTGTGTATTTTAACGTGTTTATTTTAAGAATATTTTTCACTTCATCGAAACTATCTGGTTGCATTTGTTTTAATACTGTGCGATAGAGGAGCAATGCATGAATGCCAAGTTGGGTCAGTGGTGTAAGAGCTGGGTTGGGATCCGGGAGACCCGGGTTCGATCCTCGGTCATGGAGAACTTTATTATTTTCATTTTTTTTAAGCCTTTTGTTTTCGAAAGGTCGGGTGGAATAGATAAATACATCTACATGTTTATTCTTTGTTGTTGCTTGGTTTATGTTGTTGGCTAAAGTTTTAGCTTGTTTTAGGTTGTTGCTGGAGGAGGCGTGAACGCAGCACAACCCCCAACCTCCTCCCCTCCTTGTCTCTCGACACGCCCATTTTGAGGGAGATTTTGAATCTGCTTCGGGGGCGGGGTTACCGTTTCACAGTGTGTTGAGGCCCACTTTAAAGCCTGGTATTCCATCAAGAAATTCATATACAGGTAGTCCTCGGGTTACGATGGTCTCGAGTTACGAGGTTTTGTGGTTACGGCGCATCTCCCATAAAAAATAAATTTAAAAACTTTTTTTTTTAAAAGCAAAGTTACGCAGTTTCCGGTTTTACGTCGTAAACGTAGCGGCGGAGGAATACTGCACCGTACTCTCTAGAAAAAGCTAAGTCTGGTCCTCTGGACATTCAAAAAACAAAATAAAACTGTACTGTGAACGCGGTTTTACGTCGTAAATGGAACGGAATACAGCAGATGGACCGAGCTGGACGGCGGTTTTACGTCGTAAACATAATAGAGAATACGGCCGATGGACGGAGGAATAAGGCGTCACCAGCATCCCAGTAGGCCATAACTCTTTTTCCCTTCATTATGGCTCCCAAACGTATGTATTTTTTGATAATATGTAGGGTACTGTGTTAGGATAGGCTAAGTGCTTGGTAATACAGTACTGTACATGTATATGGTGCAGTATGTACATATATTTCGACTTAGTCAAAAATCGGTTTACAACGCCGCGTAGGAACGGATCTATGTCGTAAGTCGAGGACTACCTACCCGTCGCTGTGATTGCCAAAGTTTAAAATGAATATCTTGTGTGTCCCATTAAAGCTCAAAGTATGTGATGGGAATGACTCGTGACTCTTAGCTAATTTAACACAAATTTTTTTGAGTAATATTTGTAAAACTGACCAAGCTGTAGACATTTTTGTTTTGACTAAGGTCAATTAGCTCAGCGGTTCCCAACTCTGGTCCTTGAGGATCACCATCCTGCCCAACACACCTGATTCAGTGATTTAATTGCATCATCAAGTTCTGCAGAAGCCCGTTAATCACTCGTTCGTTCAAATCAAGTGTGTCAAAGCAGGAAAACAACTAAAACATGCAGGATGGTGTTCCTCAAGGACCAGAGTTTGGAACCACTGATCAGGCCATCTAAACTTTATGGCAGTGGGTATTAAACATAAAAGCCGACGACCAAACAAACGCATCTACAAGCTTTGACCAAAGAGGAACTAAACACAGTCACAGTTGAATTTTGTGGTAAAACGTAGTTTCATAAACAAGACAAGCACAACAAGAAGTGTAACACCTCTGCTACAAGCTAACAATAGTTCTGCAGCTAAAACAGCACAGGAAGTGTACAGCCGAAAAAAGCCCTGTTCTGTTTGCAACAATGATCAATAATCCAGAGACATTTGTTCGTGAAAAGTCAACCAGGTTATGATTGAAGGTGTGTCCTTTCTAACAGATTAAACTGCAGATGAAATCCTCTGCGATGTGTTTTTACGAGTGCAAGTTTAAACACATACAAACACATCGACATGTGACCACGGGTTCAGTTAACTGAAACTCCTTTACTCTTCACAACCACACATTCAGGCATCAACGTTGGCGTCTTTGTGCACTTTCTATTGTTGACCTGCCGTAACGAGAAGCTTCTCGTTGTTAAAATCGTTGTTTTCTCAACAGGAAGCTGCTGTTCCACCGAGCGCCACATCAGCTGGTTTGAAGAGAAACATTGGAAAGTCCAAAGAGGAGCTGGACTTTATTTCTTATTGTTTAGATTACTGTCATGCACCGTTCCCTGTTTTAATGACAAACTTTAAAAAAATAAAATACTGCTGCAAGATTTCAGAGGAACTCACGTGATTCTTATTTTAAAGTATTTTCACTGGTTGAGTTTTTTTTTTTTTTTTATAATGGGGATTGTTTTTTGTTACAGTTTACATTTCAAATCATTAGGGATGCAGAAGATATTGGATTTTTGGCCGATAGCCGATATGTCCCCTAAGTTTTGTTTCCAGCTCCCCGCTTCCCTCCGGTAAGTTTCAAGCTCAACTACATAGTTCTCTCTGCCATTGTAATTAAAATACTACATTATTCTGCACAGATTTGTAAATTTGGCCTACTACTAAATGCATATGCCAAAAAGGGGCCAGAAAAGATGTAACACTTCAACTTAGATTATGTTTAATGTCAAATTTATTCATGACATTTACTCTCGCTAACACAGTGACAACATTCGAACAGTGCACATTTCTAAATTTAAATCTAAACTAGCAACACGTGAAAAGAGCATAAGTAGTAGTGCATTAATAGATATACTTGACAGTTTCTTAAATTAAAAATTTATTTAAAACAGAAGCCTTTCATATCGGTGAGTTATTTTGATGGAATGGCCAATGTCCGATATTTAACTTTATTGCTAATATTGGCCAATATCAATACCATGCTGCCAATAATATTGTGCATCCTTACAAATTATTTAACTTTGTTTATAAATATTTTCCACATTGAAACACATCAATACCTCCTAAATTCCTTCAAATCTGCTTCAGCAAATTTGATCTACTTTAGTCTTTTTGTACCAACTCTAGCTTTGAGCGTCTGTTCTGACATGTAGCTTTAGCTATTTTTGGTTTGAGTTACTTTTAGTTTTTAAGCTAGCTTTTTGTTTCTTTAAAACTTTATCTTTGCTCCTTTTAGCTAAACCTTTATCCTTGTAGCTAAGTCTTTTGTTATTTTTGCTTTTAGATGCCTCTTTAGTCATTTGCTACTTTTGATTTAGCTTTTTTTTTAACTTTTGCTTTTTGATACTTTTGGCTACCTTTTTCTAATTTCAGCTTCTAGCTTGCCTTTTGTTAATTTTGACTATCCTTTTGCTACTTCCAGTTTTTAGCTAGATTTGTTTTGTTTTTTTAGGCTTTAAGCCTTCGTTTTACTACATTTTAGCTTGTAGCTTCTACCTTTCTGGCACTTTTAGCTACTGTTCTGACATGTAGCTTTCGCTACACTTTAGCTATTGTTGGTTTTAGCTACTATTTTGCTACTTTTAGTTTTTAAGCTAGCTTTTTGTTTCTATAAAACTTTATATTTGCTCCTTTAGCTACACTTTAATCCTTTTAGCTAAGTATTTTGTTATTTTTGTTTTTATATGGATCTTTAGTTGTTTGCTACTTTTGATTTAGCTTTGTTTTACTTTTGCTTTTTGATAGTTCTGGGCTGGCTACCTTTTTCTAATTTTAGCTTCTAGCTTGCCTTTTGTTCATTTTAACTACCGGTACCCTTTTACTACTTACAGTTTTTAGCTAGATTTGATTTTGATTTTTTTTTTTTCAGGCTTTAAGCCTTCGTTTTGCTACATTTTAGCTTGTAGCTTCTACCTTTTTGGTACTTTTAGCTACTCTTGTGCTTCTTTAGATAACATCTTAGCATTGTTCACCTTGTAGTTTTTAAACTAACTTTTAGCTGCTTTTAGCTTTTGTCTAGTTTTGTGTTTTTAAACTTTAACTCTTGTTCTGTTTCTTGTGGTTTGTTTCTTTTAGGTTTTAGCTTCTTCAGGAAGTTTTAGAAGTCCTTCAGCGCTCACCACATTTACAAAGAATGCATCTTTTTTTATTCCTAATGTTTAAAATAATTTATGTCTTTTTTTTTTGTACTGGTTTAATTGAATTATTTTTCCATTTTATCATGAAGCATTTGTGATTTCAGTTTGAAAGCTGCTGTGTAAATAAGTTTTTCTCTCGGCTTCACCAGTTTCCCAACAGGGACAGAACATGCAAAACAGACCAGGTCATCACAACTACGGTATTTGTTTAAAAGATGCCGGCGGGAGTGAAAGACTGCTCCTGCGCTCAGCGATGCAAGAAAATTATTACATTTTCACTTACAACCAGCTCTGGTTGGATAAAAACGCCACGCTGTGTTTCTTTAAGCTCACCTTTGCTCCACCGGGGCCTTTCTCTGGGTCCCTGCTGGGAATCATCGCCCTGAGAAGGCTTTTATTTGCATTCATCAAGGAGGCAAAATTAAAAAGGAGAGACTCACTTCTAGACTAAACGTCTCGTCTCACCGCTAAACTCTTGGACTATATTTACCAGTAGCGTGAGCTGAACACTAATAAACCTGCGGCAGTAAAAGGCGGGAAGTGTTGAGAGGTCAGAGAGAGGCTTAATGTATTTATGACAGAAATGTAGTTTTAAAATGAGTAAACACCCAAAACATGCAGCTTCTTTATGTTAATTGCAGATTTTTCATAATCTATTTTTCTCATCAGAGCTTATTCATGCTAAATTTTTGCTCTATTCAGATTTTTTTTGCACATTTCCGCTTGTTTTCTTCTGCTTTCAGCAAATGTCAGCTGTTCAAATTCAACTGCATAAATAAATTTGATCTAAAACATCATCCAATTTTCACACAAGTCCTAAAATGTAGATAAAGCGAACACAGTTCATTTATTTATTGTTCATTTATTTATACATATTTGTGGGTGGTAGAAGTATGTCAACCTTTGCTTCAGTAACTGCAACTAAACGTTTCTGGTAAATGTTGATCAGTCCTGCTCACCAGCTTGGAGGAATTTTCACCCGTTCCTCCGTACAGAACAGCTTCAGCTCTGAGATGTTGGTGGGTTCCTCACATTAACTGCTGCTTCAGGTCCTTCTACAACATCTGGATTGGATTAAGGTCAGGACTTTGACTTGGCCGTTCCAAAACATGAACGTTATTCTTCTTGAACCGTTGTTTGGTAGAACCACTCGTGTGCTGGAGGGTCACTGTTTTGCTGCATGACCCACCTTCTCGTCAGATTCAGTTCATGGACAGAAGTTCTGACACTTTCTTTCCTTTAGAATTCTCTGATATAGTTCGGAATTCATTGTTCCATCAATGACGGCAAGCTGTCCTGGCCCAGATGCAGCAAAACAGACCCAAACCATGATACTACCACCACCATGTTTCACAGATGGGATAAGGTTAGAATGTAGAGTTTTCCTTTCTTCAAACATAAGGCTTTCCATTTAAACTAAAAAGTTCTANTATATATATATATATACTGTATATATATATATACATATACACAACACCGGTAATAAAGTATTTATATGATTAAACAAAAAATAGGGTGAAAATCATTTATTGTTTGAATTTGGGTGTATTGTCCAATGAACAGTGTTGTTTTGTTTTTTAATTTATATAAGTGACATAGTCGTGTTTGAAGCTCTTCATAACCATCAACAATCTGTCCAGTCAGCATTCAACGGTGCAACCATCCCAGATGTGAAACTTCTGGACTCGTTTTAAACAGAAGTAAGTCAGAGTCAGAAAACTAAAATGTTTAAGCAGCAATTGAAAAATGAACAACAAAAAACTGAAAACACAAACTGACATATTTTTATTAAAACAGCTGAAAACAAATACACAATGATGATCCAGCTATGAAAATTTGTTATTTTGACAGTATTTGATATAAATTTATTTTTAAATGTAATGATTGACATATAAACATTTTTTTTAATATTTAGTGAACATTCAGTTACAACTGGAAATATGAATGATGTTTTTCAGAACGTATGTTAGAATAAACATCTAAAATATTTAACAGATATTTTAAAAGGGACTCATTTTTTAAACTATAAATTAATGTTGAATAATTATTAGAAACATTAATTAATATATTACCATTTCAGTGCTCTGTAAACGATTTAGATGTGGGAGAATGCCTTCAGCCTCGTCAACTTGCAGCTGCTGTAAACTCAGACACCTGCTCACTTCCTGAACTTGAAAGCTCTATTAAAAACAGCAGCAGCAGAAACAAAATTATAACCTGCTGTTTCTTGTTGATCACTCGAAATAACTTAGGCTTCACTGAAGACAAATCGCTAAAATTAAACTTTTAAATTGCTAAATTCGTCCGATGCGTTTGTATTCTCCCCCATTGTTTTTCAATGTGCGCGTTCGAGCGGAGTCTGGACGCCACGTCACTGATCACGTGACGGAAAATACCGGAAGTTTAGGGAGAAACACGGCGCAAAGTTTAAACTCATTTAGAACGGATTTTTCATTTATTTAACATTTTATTTGCAAAAACGAACATAGTTCAATGATAAAATATATATATGTTGAGCCATTTTATGAAAAGTACAAAAATCATCAAAAAAGGCGTTCAATACAAGATCAACTGGACTTTATTTGTTGCAGAAGACGTTTCGCTTCTCATCCGAGGAGCTTTATCAATTCAACGAATCAGACTGTGTGCGCGTGGAGTTATAACAGTGAGTCACACACCAACATACCGGGTATGTAAATTTCAAACTGAGGTAACACATACATGTAAATTGACAGATCACACCTTAACAGTAGGGAGTTCCCTTGAGGTCTCTGACAGAAGACACACAACTGTATGTAAATTGACAAAAACACCCTCCCAAACCAACAACAGAGGTTTCTCAAAAAAACTTTGCTAGTCTAATTCACAGACAAGACACCTCTGCTCCCATCCGGTGTAAAACGTTTGGGAATCAGCCCCAGAACTGAGTTATAAGTCTTAGAAAGTTGAAATCTCAGACCTCCTCCTCTGTTAAGAGAAGGTTTTTCTCTCTTAACATAAACAGCTTCCTTCACACCTCTCTCAAACCAAACTCGGTCCAAAATTTGCACATTTTGGTCCTCAAAAGAGTGACCCTTGTCCGTGAGGTGGAGGTGAACAGCTGAGTTTTGTCCAGAGGAGGTTGCTCTCCTGTGTTGGGACATTCTTCTGTGGATGGGCTGCTTAGTTTCTCCAATGTAGCGGTCTGGGCAGTCCTCGCTGCACTGGATTACACCACTCTGTTTGTGTGTTGGTGTTTTGTCCTTAGGATGCACCAGCCTCTGTCTGAGAGTTCTGCTGGGTTTGAAATGTACTGGGATGTTGTGTTTGTTGAAAATCCTTCTGAAATTCTCTGAGACTCCAGCAACATAAGGAATGACAATGTTTTTTCGTCTGTTAGTCTTTTTCTGTTCATTATTGTGTTTAGCAGATTTCCTCGCTGACTTGACAAAAGCCCAGTTGGGATATCCACATGTTTGCAGAGATTTGTTGATGTGTTTCTGTTCCTTTTTCTTCCCTTCTGTCCTTGTGGGGATGTGTTCTGCCCGATGCTGTAAGGTTCTGATGACAGAAAGTTTGTGCTCCAGTGGATGGTGAGAGTCAAACAGGAGATACTGGTCTGTGTGGGTTGGTTTTCTATAAACTTCAATGTTAAGACTGTCCTCTCCCTCCATATGTACCAAACAGTCCAAAAAAGGCAGCTTGTTGTCGTTTGCATCCTCTCTGGTGAACTTGATGTTGTTGTCGACCGAGTTAAACCATTTTGGAGTTGTTCTTGTAATCCAATGTATTCAAGCCTCTGTAGTAGAACAGGTTTGATCCAGGTTCAGCAGGACTGGTCCAGGTTCTGCTGTTCCAGAGTTCACTGAAGCTGGTTTCATGAAACCTTCAAGATCCAGTCTGAGAGGGGAACTTTTGTGTTTTCTGGAGTTTCTTCAGCTCAGGTACCAGTTGAACTGGTCCGACAGTCCTCAGCTGCTCCTGGAACAAAAAGAGGCCAACACCTCCCTGGAGACGCACCCCCACCCCCACACCACCACCACCTTCCTCCGATGCAGGGTTTCAATTTGTCCCTGGGGGTTCTCAATACGGGGTCCGGGTCCCCTGAGAGGGCTCCAGGTTCGAGGGAAAGTTGGGACGGAGCCGTGTCCGTGACAGGTCGACTGGGCCGACTAATGACAAGGCGAGACCGGTTGCAGATGTCCAACAGATTGGAGGCTGGTTCAGGTTCTGCAGGGACCCATAGTCTGGGAGGTCTTAGTGAAAGGAGGCCGCTCCGGATCACAGTCGGCCACAGAAAGGGGTCATTAAGGAGGCTGGTCGGCAGAAACCCGATCCACCCCGGCTGATCGGGGGAACTTCCTCACCACCACGTTCTCGCAGAACCCAACAGCTTGACGGCATCTAATGAATCGTCCCGGTTCACACAAGCGAGCTGGTTTCTCACCTGATCCGAGTCTCAGCTCGTTTCCAGCAGGATGCGGAGAGTTCATGCTCCACATGGTGTTTTCAGCACAGTCCTGAGTGGGACCAGAGTTTGGACCCGCACCTAAAGGACCTGTTCTCAGATTTCAGCCCCAGTTTGAGCTCAAAAAGGTTTGACTCGTTGAATCAAACATCAGATTAAAAAACTTCCCATCAGAAGGTTGGAACTGAACCAGCTGCCTGGAATTCTCCAAAATAAAAGCTTTTAAATTTCATCCACTTAAAAGCCTCTGCAGATGGCTGAGTAGAAGTGAACTGTTGGAGAAATCTTTGGCTTTTCGGTCCCGACTGCACCCTCCACCAACACATCAGTACCAGCATCGGACCCTGAGCTTACCTGACCCAAACTGTTGGGATATAATGGTTCGTATTTTACTCTGTTGGTGTGTTTCTGTAAAACGGTGCTAACGTTCCAAGTTTAACGGTTAAAGTCTCTGATGACCACAAGTGGTTCGAAAGGACCCAATAAAGTCCTGGAGCTCCAAACGAGACAATTTCATCTCTTATCCAACCATAGAGTTCCATAAAACTAGAGCGCACACTGCCCAGTGCTTACATTTGTGACATCACAGAAGCTAACATGGCCTTCAAAACAGGAAATTGCTCTCATCCTACAAAACAACCATTTGATTAACAGCAAGCCCAACTGGACCTGTGTCACAAATTATGTCAGTATCTTTAGAATAACAATACAGTATAATTCATAATAGGAGTGCAGGAAAAAAAACTATTTTTTGAAGAATCTAGATTCTAGTCCTGGCGATTCAGAATTGATTCTAAAAGCCCCAAAATCGATTTAAATTTTTTAAATTTAACTAAATATGAATCAATATAAATCAAAAAACTGAAGTCTGTATTTTATTTTGAGTTAAAGGTCAATGCACTATGGTAGGCTGAAGTCTGTTTACTTTTATATATATATATATATATATATATATATATATATATATATATATATATATATATATATATATATATATATAATTATTTGTCTATGATGGACTGGAGACCTGTCCAGGTGTCCCCCGCCTCTCGCACAGTGATGGCTGGACATGGACATCAGTGACCCCCGTGACTCTTAAAGTAAGAAGTGGGTAAAGATGATGGATGGATGAATTATTTGTTCCTAGATTTTTCTTTTTCTTTTATTGTTTTAGAGAAGTCCAGGCAACTAAGCTAACCTAATAAACTGGTAATTTAAGTTACAGAATTTAATGCATTCCTGTATACAGTAATTTGTTACTATTTTTGGTATAAATATCAAATGATGCAAAAAAAATTGATACAAGGAACCCTAAAATTATTGTTTTAAATAAATGTTCCATTTGTTTACATTGTTGTTTATTCTTTTCAGCTTGTCAGTTACAAAACTGAAACTAAATTTTCGACCATTTTAATAAAAAAAATCGTTTCTGAATCAAAAATCGTTTCTGAATCGAAAAATCGATTTTGAATCGAATCGCGACACCAAAAATCTGAATCGAATCGATTCTCCAGACACAGAGATTCGCACCCCTAGTTAAAAGATTTACTCCATCCTACAGATGTGGTTCTTCTTCAGTAAAAACCAAAGGACTGAAAGCATCGTTGGACTCGAACAACATCCAGATCTCATCTCGTCAGAACAGGTTCGTTTCAGGCCACGTTTGATGTCACATGAAAACGGCCTGAAGCAGATTAAAAAGGAACCAGAATAAAAACCGACAGGGATGAACGTTTACAGTTTACACCACCTTGGCGTGCACAGGAAGAGGGAAGAGGAGGCGCGGTTCAGTACAACAGGAAGCAGCGCAGCCATCAAAAGCATTCGTGAAGACAGAAGCTTTAACTTTTGACAACGTCCAAGTCGACGTCAGCTGATGTGATCACCCACCTGAGCTCCCACCGGCAGGGTCAAGCCCCGCCGGGCCTGGTGACCCGAACAAACCCTAGAGTACATGTCCACCATGTTCAGGTCTTTCTACCTGAGCGATCCATGCGTCCAATCGTGCAAAAATAAAAGCCAGAACCAAAACTGAGCGACCGCATTCAATCGAGCTGTGGTGGTGGCGGAGAGACTCGTATAACCTCCCTCCACTTTTTCGGTGCGTGTCCTCTCACAGCAGCTGCGACTGTTGCAAATAGAAAGGAGAACTGTGAGCCGACGAGCAGCAGGAAGGGACTTGGGTGAGTGGGTGTGTGTGTGTGTGTGTGTGTGTGTGTGCGTGTGTGTGCGTGCGTGCGCGTGTGTGTGTGTGTGTGTGTGTACAGGGTAGGAGGGTAGAGGCTAACTGTCTGCATGAGCCCAAAAAAAAAGTTAGAAAAAGCACCAACCTGCAGGCAGTGGTGGGATGTAACTAAGTACAAGTACTTTGTTACTGTACTTAAGTACATTTTTCATGTATCTGTACTTTACTTAAGTATAATTAAATGTGGGTACTTTTACTTTTACTGCACTACATTTTACATGAAGTATCTGTACTTTCTACTACACTACATTTCTATAATGTGTTGAGTTACAAGTTACATTCATGTTGCAGCTTTTTGATTTGTTATTAGTTTGAAAGTAACTAATGTCGAGAGGGGAGTTGGTTTATTGAATCACTGCAAAGTGGACAGGTAGCATTAGACCCGCCTTCAAGAAGAGCTGGACCAATGATGTATATTCTAGTACAAAGTGTATACGTCATTGAGCTGGGAGCACCCACAGCACCACTAACACACCCATAATGGATTCCACCACAAAGATTCAGCCAGAAGATACACACCACCCATGGCCTTATTGAAAGATTATTGAAAGAGTATTGAAAGATTATTGAAAGGTTATTGAAAGGCTATTGAAAGAGTATTGAAAGATTATTGAAAGGTTATTGAAAGACTGTTCAGTACAGCAGGACAGATTCTCTCTCCCCAAAGAGCCAGACTGGACTCAAAAAAACTTTGAAAACCAACTTCTTCTGAACTTGAACAAGAAATTCCTGCTGCAATATTAAAATGTGTCAGTTCATGATGTTAGGAGACAAGAGATGTCTCCAGATGTCTCAACACTCAGGTCCAAGTTTTGAAAATGGTGTCAGGAAGTTAAAATATTGTTCACTGTTGACACATTACAAGGTTGACCAGACAGTATTTTAACTAGAGTTGAAGACAAACTGGAGTTGAAATGATCAGATGCTCCTTTGTTAGGTCTAATGCTCCTTCTTTCAAACAAACAACTTTTACTTCAATGTGTTTACTGCAGTTAAAATGACACATTGGTTTTGTTTTATGTTAAATAAAAACTTTCAAAGATATAATCATTCCTCTTTCTTATTTTGCTTAATGTCATTTAACTCTGCAGGTTATCCCTGAAATACTGATGCACAGAATCACAAGTCCAAGTGTGAACTGTGTCACAGAGTAAACACAATAAAAACATGTATTATCTGCAGCATTGTTCATTAAAATGACTCAACACTATTAATGTATTACAGAAAATATACATACAGTATGCACACTTGATATTGTAGATCATTGGATTAGGTAATACATTCAGCAAGTACTTTTACTTTAATACTTTAAGTATTTTTAAAATCAAGTACTTATTTACTTCTACTTAAGTAAAAACATTAATATGGTACTTCTACTTTTACTAGAGTACATTTTTGTCTGTTTATTTGTACTTTTACTTAAGTACAGTGTTTGAGTACTTTCTCCACCACTGCCTGCAGGTCACTGTGACCCACTTCCTGTTTGCACACAGATGATAAAAAGGAAATGACAGTGGTGGAAACACACATAGAGGAAAATAAAAAATTAATAAAACAAAGCTGATGTGTAACGTGGGATTATTTAACCCCGACTCAGACAATAATGAGGAAAAAAGGGAAGCGGTATTTTCCTGATGAAAAGTTTAAAAAGGGGGTGAGCTGACGAGGAAAATACAAACGGTATCAAACAGGAAGAGGCGTTCTTGCTTGGTTGAGTTGTTTAATCACCACTTCCTGTTGCCCAGGGTTCAGCTCGGGACCATTTCCACACAGATTCCAGGGTTAAAAGTTAAAACGCAAATGAGGTTCAAGAACGAAAAACAACCTTTCACATTCACCAAAGTTCATGGTCAATAATCCAGGTAAAAATCCAACAATGCTCAGTCAACTGGAATCAGGGTAATAAAAAAATTGTTATTTATTTTTTTGCCGATTCATTGATGAATCCAAAAAATTATCGGCCGATTAATCGATTATTGAAATAATCGTTAGTTGCAGCCCTATTTGAGTTACTCTTTTGCTGCTTTTAATTACTCTTTTGCAATTTTGGCTACTCTTTTGGTGCTTTTAGTTTTTTTTTCCCATTCATTCAACCTTTATTTAAACAGATAAGTCACATTGAGCCTCAAAGACTCATTTACAATCATTTACAAGTGAGATCTGTTGGACAGACAATAAAAGTGGTGAAAAATGACACGTAGGGTTTGGAGACAAAAAAATTCCTAACACATTTTTGACCTCTGAAGGTCAAAAATGCGGTAATGAAAAAAATATTGCACATACTGTAATGACGCCGACATTGCGCAGAGGGCGGGGGAGGGGACTCAAAGGCGGTGAGCATGCCAGCTCGTAGAGGCACTGCAGAGTTCAGATAGAATCACTCAGTTCATATGCAGTAGTTCCCTCTGGAGATCTGTGCACACTCATGGGGGGAGCTGCCAAGGAGAGGCGAATCCAGAGTCCTGAAATGATGACAGAATGTTTATTCAGCTGGGCTCCTCTGAAAAGTCAGTGGAATTCCTCAACAGAAGGTTTGGGAGGATGAGAGAGCGTCAAGTTTACAAAACTTCTCAGGCGTGTTGAGATAAGACGGCCTGTAAAGACAAGACAGCGACCCAAATTTGAGATAAACAAGATTGTTTTGGGGACAGGCAGAACTTTAATGACATCTTCCTTCAGTCTGTGTCAGTCCACTCGCTGCGCGCGGCCAGAGCGGCTCACTCCCAAGTCACGTGACCAGTCAAATCGCAGCCCGTGCGATTAGTGAATCGCGTTTTAACATATCGCGAGATAATCGCAAATGCGATTAATCGTGCAGCCTTACTTGTTATCTGTGTCCCCCTCGCTCAGCCGCGCTTCGGGCCCGGCACACACACATACACACACACACACGGGTTTGTCAATGAGGTTTAGCCGTACGTAGTCTGTCCTGCTAATGACACATAAACCAACACACACACACACACACAGCAACATGCTGCATATCGCTGTTCATTCAAGCCTCCCATCTGAAAACTATCAATTTTAAATCTGCTTAGTGCGCGTTCCATTATCTGGGCCAGGAGGGTCAGAGAGTTAGCTGGCTAGACTCTGTGACATTTTTAGCCATGAAGTCAGGAAAAACAACCGTCACGTCGTTATATACTGAAGTGGGTGGAGCCGCACCAGGGGTTGCTGGTGAGGGGCTGGACTCAGGTTCGAGGTGGGTTATCCTCCTGCCGCCTATGACGTCACAAGCGCGATGATTTCAAAACGAAACCTGTCTTATCACAGTAAAATAAATATACTTCGAGTAAATAAACCACTACTTTTTTGGCCTTAGGACTGTTTTTTATGAAGTAAATACCCAAAGTTGAGTAAAAAAAAAAACATTAAAAAGTGAATTTTGAATATGTGGTCCCCTTTAAATGTTTCAGATGTAAAAAAAAAAACCTCTTGGAACATTCAGTGATGAGGTTGTGTTCAGGAAGTTTGAGCTCCCTCTGTGCTTCAGTCATTGCTGCCTTCTTCTTCCAACTAGGGCTGTGCGATATGACGATATATATCGTGGGGACGATAGAAACGTGTCTATCGTGCTACTTTCCTTCTATCGTCTCTATCGTGATAAATAAGAATGAAAAAATAACGGTCGCAAAGAAGCTTCATATTGTGGTTTTGCGAGATGACGGCGCT